>JAYRCH010000323.1:0-102127 GCA_037179445.1 Phengaris alcon alcon
ATGACTTCGGCACTGGCCGGAGCGATGTTGCTCGACGTGTTGTCCGCTGCCAGCGGGGGCCGACGGCGTGGCTCCGGAAGAAGGCGGTCCTTCAGACCAGCCAACCGCGCGTTTAGCATGTTGCCGAAGGTCTCCGCATTATTGCGAGAGACCTCCGCCAACATCTGCCGCAGATCTTGCTCAGCGGGCTTTTTTGTCTGTCGCCGTAACTCCTCTAGTTCACGGCGCATGCTCTCCATCTGGCGCTGGAGTTGCGCGTTCTGGGCCTCCAGCCTTTGAATTTCCTCCGTCATGGAGCGGCCCCTCATTTCAGCGACAGCCGCCTTAATGTTGGCCGCCGCCTCTTTAAGGAACCGCTGGTACGTGCCTTTTAAGTTGGAGGACTTCGTGGCAACCATAAGTACGGTGTCCAGCGAAGCCTCCACACTTTTCACGAGGGCAGCGTTGGTTTGCTCCTCACGTCCTCTGTCTTCTACATTAGGGGCAGGACTGGCGGAAAACGAGGCTCTCGTTTGCCGCGCTACCCGCGCCACCTCGGCTACTTCCTCTTCGGCTTGAAGCCGAAGGGCCTCCTCCTTCGCCTTATTATAATTGGCCTGCGCCTGAGCAAGACCGACGTACTGGCCAGTCGATGGTGGCCGGCCACGTCCCTTCTTTGTCTTTGGCACTGCTCCCTTGGTTGTGGGTGGTGCATCTTCGTCATCGGTGTTTCGTCTCTTCAGACTTGTCCTAGCCGGTGGTATTGTGGGCAACCCCTCGGAGTCCAGCGATATGCCAGACATATCACTGGAGTCCGAGAGGCAGTCCTCACTGTCATATCGGGTGCGGGGAGATTCAGGGAGCAATGCGCGCGTGAGCATCACGCGCGGCAGCCCTTGATCGCCCCTTAAAGCCTTCTTCTTAAGTAGCTCTAGCAGCCGGCGCCTGCCATCAGGGACCGGCTGCGAAAAGTCTACGTCTTCATCGGTGAGCAGGTCCGTCTCCGGCGCGGTAAGGTGCACCGGTTTCGGCCCTGCTTGCGCCAACGCGCATTCCTCTCCACTCGTCGTCGCAACGACCCTCTCCTCTACCTCACTCGTAATTTGTGGCCCCCCCGTATACAAGGGCCGACCCCCCGCCGGAGCGGGAGTGTGGGATTCCCTCCTGGAAGGAGGACCCACCCGGGGAATACTTTGCAAATCACGACCTTCCATACTGCTAAACTCCGACACCCCGGGTCGCGGTCTCTTTTTTCGGGGGTGAGCTCCCCCATCCGAAGAGGTAACGAAAAATGAAAGACAGAAGAAGACAAAACAAAGGTGGTGAATGACAGACATAAACAAAACAAAACGAAACCAAAAGAAGAGTAACAAAGGTGGGGAAAATATAACTTAAAAGAAGAAAGACAGAACCGGCGATCTGCCACTCGCTTGTGTCACCCTGAAAACGGCCACGGTGGCACAAGCGAGTGTTTCCAGGGGCACCACGAGGAGGAACCGGCATCACCCCCCCCTAACCTAACCTAACCTTTTTTTTTTTTTTTTTTTTTTTTTTTTTTTTTTTTTACGGGGGGAAATACGTTACGTATCCCCCGCCGCCCCCGGGGGAGGGCGGCAGGGGTATGACGGGCTCCCCCGGCGCGAGATGGAGTGCGCCGGGGTTTACCGTCTAAAACCCCCCGATGCCCACCTTCAGCGCCGTTCGCGGGGCCGTGGGAATCGCAAAGCATTCTTCCACGACCCCGCAGCGCGTGCCGCAACCGGCTCTCTTCTTTGCGGCGGCCTGGTGTGCGCCGCCGCTACCTCTCCGAGAGCTCCCCGGGCATTGGGGAGCTTTTCCTCTCGGGGCCCTTACTGTGACCGGCGATCCCCCGATCGCCGGCCACGGGCCTAGGCTTCGACCTCCGTGGCGGGGGCGGGTTGCTCCGCCCTTGCGCCTGTGGCCCTGGGCGCTTTGCGCCGGGCCCTGGAGGGAGCCTTACTCCTCGCACCTCGGCCGCAGAGGATAGGGCAAGCGGCGCACCGTAATACCGAACTTGCCTCTTCCTCTGCGGCCCCACCGATGCCGTCACCTCGCGGAACGGCCCCGCCGGCTCGCAGGGGGGTAGGGATAGCGGCACAACACCACCACCCTCTCCCCCTGCGATCCTCCACGGCCGCAGAAGATAGGGAGTACGGCGCACCGTAATACCGGCACTCCTCTTCTTCTGCGGCCCCACCACCAGGCGCGTCCGCAGCGGACCGGCTCCTCCAGTCCGCCGGGAGCGCCCCTCCTCGGGCCGGCCTGGCCTCCTGCCCAGCCGCCCTGGTTGCCTCTTTGCTTCACCGTGGTCCACCATCCACGGCTACTAGAGCCCCACCGCCACGACAAGGCGGGCAACCGTCGGGGGAACCTTTTTTTTTTTTTTTTTTTTTTTTTTTTTACGGGGGGAAATACGTTACGTATCCCCCGCCGCCCCCGGGGGGAGGGCGGCAGGGGTATGACGGGCTCCCCCGGCGCGAGATGGAGTGCGCCGGGGTTTACCGTCTAAAACCCCCCGATGCCCACCTTCAGCGCCGTTCGCGGGGCCGTGGGAATCGCATTGCATTCTTCCACGACCCCGCAGCGCGTGCCGCAGCCGGCTCTCTTCCTTGCGGCGGCCTGTTGTTGTGCCGCCGCTTCCTCTCCGAGAGCTCCCCGGGCATTGGGGAGCTTTTCACTCGGGGCCCTTACTGTGACCGGCGATCCCCCGATCGCCGGCCACGGGCCTAGGCTTCGACCTCCGTGGCGGGGGGGCGGGTTGCTCCGCCCTTGCGCCTGCGGCCCCGGGCGCCCTGCGCCGGGCCCCAGAGGGAGCCTCTCTCTTCCCACCTCGGCCGCAGAGGATAGGGCAAGCGGCGCACCGCAATACCGAACTTGCCTCCTCCTCTGCGGCCCCACCGATACCGTTTCCATGCGGAACGGCCCCGCCAGCTCGCAGGGGGGTAGGGATAGCGGCACAAAAAACCACCACCCTCCCCCACTGCGAGCCTCCACGGCCGCAGAAGATAGGGAGTACGGCGCACCGTAATACCGGCACTCCTCTTCTTCTGCGGCCCCACCGCCAGGCGCGTCCGCAGCGGACCGGCTCCTCCAGTCCGCCGGGAGCGCCCCTCCTCGGGCCGGCCTGGCCTCCTGCCCAGCCGGCCCTGGTTGCCTCTTTGCTTCACCGTGGTCCACCATCCACGGCTACTAGAGCCCCACCGCCACGACAAGGCGGGCAACCGTCGGGGGGAACCTAACCTTTTTTTTTTTTTTTTTTTTTTTTTTTTTTTTTTTTTTTTTTGACGGGGGGAAATACGTTACGTATCCCCCGCCGCCCCCGGGGGAGGGCGGCAGGGGTATGACGGACTCCCCCGGCGCGAGTTGGAGTGCGCCGGGGTTTACCGTCTAAAACCCCCCGATGCCCATCTTCAGCGCCAATGGAGGGGCCGTGGGAAACGCGAGAGCATTCTTCCACGACCCCCCAGCGCGTGCCGCATCCGGCTCCCTTCTAATGCGGCGGCCTGGTGTTATGCCGCCGCTTGCCTCTCCGAGAGCTCCCCGGGCATTGGGGAGCTTTCCTCTCGGGGCCCATAGTGCGGGCGGCGATCCCCCGATCACCGCCCACGGGCCTAGGCATCCAACTCCATGGCGGGGGCGGACGGAACCGCCCTTGCGCCGTTGGCCTTGGGCTTTTTAACCCGGGCCTTCTTGGTTGGCGCCTTTCTCTTCGCGCCTGGAGGCGGCTTAGCGACACAGCCGCTTCCTCCCAGCACATGCGCCTTCTCCGCCCTGCCGGCAGCCTCGCACAGGAAGCAGTTGGGCGCTTCCCTGCACTCGGCCGCCTTGTGCCCCGGTTTCCCGCAGCGGAAACAGCTCCGGCTGCGGTCTACCGGGCACTGGCACTTCGCCGCCACGTGGCCGGTGTCCTGGCAGCGGAAGCAGCGCTTAGGCCTCGCGGCCAGCAGCGCCACTCTCGCCGACACCCAGCCAACTCGCAGCCGCCCTGAGCTTGTAAGCCTCTTGGCGGCCGCGACCGGGATACGCATCCACAATGACGCGTCCCCGCGTGGCCCTACCGACAATTGGCCCGACCGAATGTCTTCAGCCGAGCACTCTCCCTCCTTCGCGACCGCCTGGATGACGTCGGCGGCCGCTATTGAGTCGTCCAGCCCGGCCACGCGGATCTCCGCGCACAGGACCGGGCGGGCGACTTTTACGTCGTCCGGGGGCAGAACGGACCTCAACCTAGCAGCGAAGGCGTCCGCCTTTTCTTGTGCACCCTCACCAGCAATGGTGAGGACGCGCGCTCCTGTTTCGGCCAGGCGGAAGCCGAGCCTGGGGATGCCGAGTTCCCCCAGGTCGATCGCCGCTCTAGCCTGACCCAGCACCTTCGCGTACGTCACCCCCCTTTCAGCAGCGTTTGCCCCCAGGGTGAGGGTGACCGCCGCAGTCGTGGGAGGGCGAAGCTTCGCTTTCTTCTTCCTTTTTGGGGCGACTTTAGCTGGAGTAGCCGCCCCCTTCTTCGTCTTCTTGGCCTTGCGTGGACCTACTTTGGTCCACGGGGGCCTCGGCGGGGGAGGGGTTTGTGTTCTCCCCCCCTTGCGCCGCCTCTTGAGCGGCCATTGATGGCCGCTTCTTTTTGGCCTTTTTCTTTTTGGCCTTGGGCGGGGCCGGTGCAGCCGGAGCCTCTTTAGGGGCCGGTGCAGTCGGTGCCGCCATCTCTGCGTACGTTGGCGCCGTCGCTCTTTTGGGCTTCGGCGCCTTCGTCCCTCCGATCGCTGGCGTGATGCCAACATCGGCACTATCCGCCGCCAGCGGTGGTCTCCTCCTTGGCTCTGGCAGGAGCCTGTCCTCTATGCCCGCCAACCTAGCATTCAGCATGTTGCCGAAGGTCTCTATATTAGATCGCGAGACCTCCGACAACATCTGTTGCAAGTCGTTGGTGGCGGGCTTGGTCGCCTGGCGACGCAACTCCTCGAGCTCCCGGCGCATTGCGTCGAGTTGCTGTTGCAACCGCTCGTTCTGGGCTTCTAGTGCCCTGATCTCCTCGTTTTCACTGCGGCCCCTCATTTCGGCAAAAGGTTGCCCTTAAATTGACAACCGCCTCTTTAAGGTGTCGCTGAAACGTCCCTTTTAGATTCTGGGACCTCGTGGCGACCATGGTTATCGCCTCTAGCGAGGCCTCAACACCTTTGGCCAGAGCATAGATGGTCTGCTCTGACCTGTCTCCTCCAGTGGCTGCGGCGGGGCTTGCGCAGATAGACGCGCGCGCCTCCCGCGCAGTTCTCATTGTTTCGGCAACTTCTTCTGCGGCCTGAAGCCGAAGCGCCTCTTCCTTCTCCCGATTTAGTTCGGCCTGCGCCTTTGCCAAGCCAACGTATTGGCCCGTGGTCGGCGGGCGGCCGCGTCCTCGCTTTGCCTTCGGCACCGCACCTTTGCTGGTGGACGGCGCCGCCTCTGTCTCGTCGGGTGTAACCGCCGCTTAAGGGGGGTCGTACGTCCGGTGGGTGCGGGCAATCCTCGGAGTCCAGCGACATGTCAGTCATGCAGCTGGAGTCCGAGAGATAGTCCTCGCTGTCTCTATCAGGTGTTCTGGGCGGCGGCATGATCACATCGCGCGTGAGAAGCACGCGCGGTAAGTCTGCGTCGCCCCGTAACTTCTTTTTCCGCATCAACCTCAGTATCCGCTCCACGCCGTTGGGCTGCGGCTGACTGAAGTCGACGTCCTCGTCAGTCAGAAGGTCCGTTCTCGACGCGGTAAGGTGCGCCGAGCTCGGTCTGGTATGCGCCATCGCGCCTTCATCTCTCGCCGTCGCAACGGCCTCCTTCCTCTCCACCTCCACCGAAGCATGTTTTGGGCCCCCAGTATACCTGGCCCTATCTCCCGCCGAAACGGGAGTGTGGGATTCCCCGGCATCGCCGGGACCCACCCTGGGAGAATTTTTTACATGCTGACCTTCCATTGTTGTCAATTGTGGGTTGAGTCTGACCCGATCAAGAAGGGGTGATTCTGCCCCAGTGCCCTCGAGACGAGACCGCCTGCTCGCCATGCATCCCATGGCCGGGCACCAAAAACCTTGGATTAGGGGCCGTAGAAGCCCATTCGTCACCATTCAAACAAAACCTAACACGCAAACCTAACACACACGCACAGAAGAGTAAATAAAAGAGAAAGATAGAAAGAAAAGGTGTTGAAAGATAGACGAAATAAATAAAACAATGCAAAAGAAGAGTAATCTATAAAAAGGTGGTGAAAGATAGAGAAAGACCGTGTTCAGCCGCGTGGGTACCTCACCCCGTGTAAAAAGCGGGGTGGCGCACCCAAGCGTTGCCCAGGGACACCAACGTGGAGGAACCGGTATCGTCCCCGGGGGGGGGGGGGGGGGAACCTTTTTTTTTTTTTTTTTTTTTTTTTTTTTTTTTTTTTTTTTTTTTTTTATTTTTTTTTTTATTTTTTTTTTTTTTTTTTTTTTTTTTTTTTTACGGGGGGAAATACGTTACGTATCCCCCGCCGCCCCCGGGGGAGGGCGGCAGGGTATGACGGGCTCCCCCGGCGCGAGATGGAGTGCGCCGGGGTTTACCGTCTAAAACCCCCCGATGCCCTTCTTCAGCGCCTTTAACGGGGCCGTGGGAATCGCAAAGCATTCTTCCACGGCCCCGCAGCGCTTGCCGCAACCGGCCCACTTCCTTAGCCGCAACCGGCTCCTTCTCCGAGAGCTCCCCGGGCATTGGGGAGCTTGTCAACTCGGGGCCCATGCTGTGGGCGGTGATCCCCCGATCACCACCCACGGGCCTACGCTTCAACCTCCATTACGGCGGGGGCAGGTGGAACCACCCTTGCGCCTTGGGCTTGCGGCTTTTTGAGCCGGGCCCTGGAGGGAGCCTTTCGCTTCCCTTTCCGCTAGGGGGCGGCTTTGCGAAGACGCAGCCGCCGCTCCCCAGCACGTGTGCCACCTCCTGCTTGCCAGTGGCCTCACAGAGCGAGCAGTGCGGATCCGCTCCGCATTCTGCCGCCTTATGCCCCGGCTTCCCGCACCGGAAACAGCTCCGGCTGCGGTCCACCGAGGACTGGCATTTCGCCGCGACGTGGCCGGTGTCCTGGCATCGGTAGCACCGCTTTGGCCTCGCGGCCAGCAGCACCACCTTTGCCGAGACCCAGCCCACGCGAAGCCGCCCAGAGCTGAGCAGCTTTTTAGCGGCCGCGACGGGGACGCTCATCCACAAGGATGCGTCTCCTCTCGGTCCCATCACAACTTTGCCCGACCTGATGGAGCTGGTCGGGCATCCTCCTTCCTGTGACGCCGCCAGGATGACTTGGGCGGCCGTCACTGAGTCGTCCAGCCCGGTGACGCGCAGCTCTGCGCATTTGACCGGGCGGCCGACTCTCACTACTTCCGGGTTAAGGACGGATCTGAGCTTGTCTGCAAAGGCGTCCGCCTTCTCTTGCGCCCGCTCACCGTCGATGGTGAGCACGCGCGCGCCAGTTTCTGCGAGGCGGAAGCCGAGCTTGGGGATGTCAAATTCCCCAAGATCGACTTTCGCTCTGGCCTCCTTCAGCAGCGTGGCGTACGTGACCCCTTTCTCCGCAGCCTTTTCCTCTAGAGTGAGGGTAACGGCCGCAGTGACGGGGGCGCGCAGTCTTGCTTTCTTCTTCTTAGGGGCGGCTTTGGATGGAGTAGCCGTCCCCTTCTTCTTCTTGTCCTTACGCTGGACAGTGGTCCACGGGGCCTCGGCGGGGGAGGGGTTGTTGGTCTCCCCTTGCGCCGACTCCTGAGCGGCCATTGATGGCCGCTTTCTTTTCGTCTTCTTTTTAGCCTTTGGGGCGTTTGGCGGGGCGGGTGCAGGCGGTGCCTCTTTTGGGGCCGCCGCAACCTGCGCCGTCACTGTCGCGTACGTGGGCGCCTTTGCCTTTTTCGGCTTCGGCGCCTTCGTCTTTTGTACCGCCGGCGCTGGCGTGGTGCCAACAGTAGCACTGTCCGCCGCCAGCGGGGGTCGTCTTCTGGGCTCCGGCGGGAGTCTGTCCTCCAGGCCGGCGAGCCTTGCATTTAGCATGTTGCCGAAGGTCTCGATATTGGAGCGCGAGACCTCCGACAACAGCTGCTGCACGTCTTGGGTAGCGGGCCTGGTAGCCTGGCGCCGCAATTCCTCCATCTCTCGACGCATGGCATCGATCTGCTGCTGGAGCCGCGCATTTTGCGCTTCTAGGGCCCGCAGCTCGTCCGTTTCACAGCGGCCCCTCAGTTCGGTGACGGCCGTTCGGATGTTATTGACCGCCTCCTTGAGGAACCGCTGAAATGTCCCCTTCAAATTGGAGGACCTGGAGGCAACCATTGCTATGGTCTCCAGGGACCTCTCTACGCTTGCCGTGATGGCCGCGTTTGTCTGCTCCGGTGTGTCAGGCGGCGCAGAGCCAGCGCAGAGGGAAACTCGCGTCTCTCTCGCCGTCCTCACCTTCTCGACAACCTCCTTCTCCGCTTCGAGTCGGAGACTCTCCGCCTTCTCTCTATTGAGCTCCGCCTGAGCTCTGGCCAAGCCGACGTACTGGCCGGTAGTTGGAGGCCGGCCGCGTCCTCTCTTGACCTTAGGCACCGCACCTTTACTGGTAGACGGTGCCGCTACGTCTTCGTCCGGGTTTAACCGCCTCTTTAGGGGGGTCGTTCGTCCGGTGGGTGCGGGCAATCCCTCGGAGTCCAGCGACATGTCCGTCATGCAACTGGAGTCCGAGAGATAGTCCTCGCTGTCTCTGTCAGGGAAGTCATTTCCGTGTTTGGGTGGCGGCATGATTACGTCGCGCGTAAGCAGCACGCGCGGCAGATCGTTGTCGCCCCTCAACTTCTTCTTTTGTAGGAGCTTTAGCATCCGCTCGTAGCCATTGGGTTGCGGCTTGCTAAAGTCTACATCCTCGTCCGTGAGCAAGTCCGCCGCCGGCGCGGCAAGGGGCACCGGCTTCGAACTCGCGCGCGTAGTCGCGCCTACCTCCACTACACTCGCCGTCGCAACGGCCCTCTCATCCGTCCTCGCAATGTTGGCACCCTCCGTATACGTGGGCCAGACTGTGCCCGAAGACTCTTCGGACACAGTGCGGGATTCCCCGACTGACGTCGGGACCCGCCCGGAGAAACTTTTGACATTACGACTATCCATCCTTAAAACACCGACACCCCGGGTCGCGGTCTCTTTTTTCGGGGGTGAGCTCCCCCATCAGAAGAGTTAAAACAAAAAAGAAAGATAGCTAGAGATGAAAGAAAAGGTGGTGAAAGATAGAAAAACAAAATAAAACTAAAGCAAAACAAGAAAGTTAAACAAAATAGGTGGTGAAAGATAGTGAAGAAAAGAGATAGCGCCAGCCTTCAGCCGCGTGAGTACCTCACCCCGCAAAAGACGGGGTGGCGCACCCAAGCGTTGCCCAGGGCCACGAACGAGGACGAACTGGCTGAGCCCCGGGGGGGGGGAACCTAACCTTTTTTTTTTTTTTTTTTTTTTTTTTTTTTTTTTTTTTTTTTTTTACGGGGGGAAATACGTTACGTATCCCCCGCCGCCCCCGGGGGAGGGCGGCAGGGGTATGACGGGCTCCCCCGGCGCGAGATGGAGTGCGCCGGGGTTTACCGTCTAAAACCCCCCGATGCCCTTCTTCAGCGCCAGTGGAGGGGCCGTGGGAATCGCGTTGCATTCTTCCACGACCCCCCAGCGCGTGCCGCAACCGGCTCACTTCTTTGCGGCGGCCTGGTGATATGCCGCCGCCTGCCTCTCCGAGAGCTCCCCGGGCATTGGGGAGCTTTTCATCTCGGGGCCCTTCCTGTGACCGGCGATCCCCCGATCGCCGGCCACGGGCCTAGGCTTCGACCTCCATGGCGGGGGCGGGTTGCTCCGCCCTTGCGCCTGTGGCCTTGGGCGCTTTGCGCCGGGCCCTAGAGGGAGCCTTTCTCATCCCTTTTGCGCCGGGGGGCGGCTTGGCAAAAACACAGCCGCTGCTCCCCAGCACATGTCTCATCTCCTCCTTGCCGGCGGCCTCGCACAAAGAGCAGTGCGGATCCGCTCCGCACTCGGCCGCCTTGTGCCCCGGCTTCCCGCAGCGGAAACAGCTCCGACTGCGGTCTACCGTGCACTGGCATTTCGCCGCGACGTGGCCGGTGTCCTGGCATCGGTAGCACCGCTTGGGCCTCGCGGCCAGCAGCGCCACCTTCGCCGAGACCCAGCCCACGCGAAGCCGCCCAAAGCTCAAAAGCTTCTTAGCGGCCGCGACGGGGACGCGTATCCACAAGGACGCGTCCCCTCTCGGTCCCACCACTACTTTGCCCGACCTGATTGTGCTTGTCGGGCAACCTCCTTCTTGTGCGGCCGCCTGGATGACTTGGGCGGCCGTCACTGAGTCGTCCAACCCGGTCACGCGCATTTCCGCGCATTTGACCGGGCGGCCGACTCTCACCATCTCTGGGCTTAATACGGCCCTCAACTTTTCGGCGAAAGCGTCCGCTTTCGCTTGCGCCCCCTCACCTCCGATCGTGAGTACGCGCGCGCCAGTTTCTGCCAGACGAAAGCCGAGCTTTGGGATATCGAACTCCCCCAGATCGACTTTCGCCCTGGCTTCCTTAAGAAGATTGGCATACGTCACCCCCTTCTCCGCAGCCTTCTCCTCAAGAGTGAGGGTAACGGCCGCAGTGACTGGAGTGCGCAGCCTCGCCTTCCTCTTCTTTTTCTTAGGGGCGGCTTTGGCTGGAGTAGCCGTCCCCTTCTTCGACTTGGCCTTGCGTGAACCCACTTTTGTCCACGGGGCCTCGGCGGGGGAGGGGTTGATGTGCTCCCCCCCTTGCGCCGCCTCCTGAGCGGCCATTGTTGGCCGCTTTTTCTTCACCTTCTTCTTTTTGGCCGGTGCAGACGGCGCCTCTTTGGAGGGGGCCGCCGCACTTGGTGCCGCTACTTCTGCGTACGTGGGCGCCGTTGCCTTTTTTGGATTTGGCGCCTTCGTCCTTTCCACCGTCGGTGGGGTGCCTGCCGTAGTGCCGGCACTGTCCGCCGCCAGCGGCGGTCTCCTCCGGGGCTCCGGGAGGAGCCTATTCTCAATACCTGCCAGCCGTGCATTCAGCATGTTGCCGAAGGTTTCGATATTGGCACGCGAAACCTCCGACAACATCTGCTGCAGCTCCTGAGCGGCTGGCTTAGAGGCCTGTCGCCGCAGCTCCACCAGCTCCTGGCGCATGACATCCATTTGCTGTTGGAGTCGCGCGTTCTGGGCCTCCAAAGCCCGCAGCTCGTCAGTTTGGCAGCGGCTTCTCATCTCTGTGACGGCCGTCTTTATATTTGCGACCGCCTCCTTCAGAAACCGTTGGTAGGTCCCTTTAAGGTTTGCAGATTTGCTGGCGACCATGGTGACGGTCTCCAGCGACCTTTCTATACTCTCATTGAGCTCTGCACCTGTCCTCTCCTGGCTGCCTTCAACTGTGGCAACACTAGCGCGGGGGGAAGCTCGCGCCTCCCTTGCCGCTCGTGCTGTCACCGCAATTTCCCTCTCTGCCTCTAAGCGGAGGCTCTCCTCTTTCTCCCGGTTTAGCTCAGCCTGCGCCTTGGCCAAGCCAACGTATTGGCCTGTGGTCGGCGGCCGGCCACGTCCCCTTTTCGGTTTTGGTACCGCCCCTTTGCAGTGAGGCGGTACATCGTCATCTCCGGGTTTTCTCTTTCGAGATGCATCGCGTTCTGGTATGACGGGCAGCCCCTCGGAGTCCAGTGATATGCCAGACACATCACTGGAGTCCGAGAAGTAGTCGTCGCTGTCACGTCCGGGTGTGTAAGGGCGCTCGGGGAGCAGCGCACGCGTGAGCATCACGCGCGGCAGCCCTTGATCACCCCTCAGTGCCTTCTTTTTAAGTAACTCGAGCAGCCGGCGCCTGCCATCAGGTACCGGCTGCGAGAAATCTATGTCTTCGTCCGTTAGCAAGTCCGTCTCCGGTGCGGTAAGGTGCACCGGCTTCGGCCCTGCTTGCGCCATCGCGCCACTCCCTTCATTCGCCGTCACCACGGCCTCCTCCTCCACAGCAACAGGTGCCCCCCCCGTATACGTGGGGCGACCCCCCGCCGAAGCGGGAGTGTGGGATTCCCTCGTAAGAGGACCCACCCGGGGAATACTTTCCTTGTTGCACTCCATGATTGCTCGGATATGGGCTGAGTCACGCCCGATCCATTAGGGGGGATTCTGCCCCAGTGCCCTTGGGACGAGCCGCCTGCTCGCCACGCATCCCACGGCCGGGCACCACAAACCCTGGATTAGGGGCTGTAAAAGCCCATCCATCATCATTCAAACAAAAACCTAGCACACACGCACAGAAGAATAAATAAAAGAGAAAAGACAGAGAAGAAAAGGTGTTGAAAGATAGAAGAAATAAATAAAACAATGCAAAATAAGAGTAAGCTATAAAAAGATGGTGAAAAGATAGAAATAGACCGGTGTTCAGCCGCCTGAGTACCTCACCCCGTGTAGAGAGCGGAGTGGCGCACCCAGGCGTTGCCCAGGGACACCAACGTGGAGGAACCGGTATCGTCCCCGGGGGAACCTAACCTAACCTTTTTTTTTTTTTTTTTTTTTTTTGACGGGGGGAAATACGTTACGTATCCCCCGCCGCCCCCGGGGGAGGGCGGCAGGGGTATGACGGGCTCCCCCGGCGCGAGATGGAGTGCGCCGGGGTTTACCGTCTAAAACCCCCCGATGCCCACCTTCAGCGCCGTTCGCGGGGCCGTGGGAATCGCATTGCATTCTTCCACGACCCCGCAGCGCGTGCCGCAGCCGGCTCTCTTCCTTGCGGCGGCCTGTTGTTGTGCCGCCGCTTCCTCTCCGAGAGCTCCCCGGGCATTGGGGAGCTTTTCACTCGGGGCCCTTACTGTGACCGGCGATCCCCCGATCGCCGGCCACGGGCCTAGGCTTCGACCTCCGTGGCGGGGGGGCGGGTTGCTCCGCCCTTGCGCCTGCGGCCCCGGGCGCCCTGCGCCGGGCCCCAGAGGGAGCCTCTCACTTCCCACCTCGGCCGCAGAGGATAGGGCAAGCGGCGCACCGCAATACCGAACTTGCCTCTTCCTCTGCGGCCCCACCGATACCGTTTCTATGCGGAACGGCCCCGCCAGCTCGCAGGGGGGTAGGGATAGCGGCACAAAACCACCACCCTCTCCCCCTGCGAGCCTCCACGGCCGCAGAAGATAGGGAGTACGGCGCACCGTAATACCGGCACTCCTCTTCTTCTGCGGCCCCACCGCCAGGCGCGTCCGCAGCGGACCGGCTCCTCCAGTCCGCCGGGAGCGCCCCTCCTCGGGCCGGCCTGGCCTCCTGCCCAGCCGGCCCTGGTTGCCTCTTTGCTTCGCCGTGGTCCACCATCCACGGCTACTAAGCCCCACCGCCACGACAAGGCGGGCAACCGTCGGGGGGAACCTTTTTTTTTTTTTTTTTTTTTTTTTTTTTTTTTTTTTTTTTTTTTTTTTTTTTTTTTTTTTTTTTGACGGGGGGAAATACATTACGTATCCCCCGCCACCCCCGGGGGAGGGCGGCAGGGGTATGACGGACTCCCCCGGCGCGAGATGGAGTGCGCCGGGGTTTACCGTCTAAAACCCCCCGATGCCCTTCTTCAGCGCCTTTGACGGGGCCGTGGGAATCGCAAAGCATTCTTCCACGACCCCGCAGCGCGTGCCGCTACCGGCCCACTTCCAATAGCCGCAACCGGCTCCTTCTCCGAGAGCTCCCCGGGCATTGGGGAGCTTGTCATCTCGGGGCCCATGCTGTGGGCGGTGATCCCCCGATCACCACCCACGGGCCTACGCTTCAACCTCCATTACGGCGGGGGCAGGTTGAACCACCCTTGCGCCTTGGGCTTGCGGCTTTTTGAGCCGGGCCCTGGAGGGAGCCTTTCGCTTCCCTTTCACGCCGGGGGCGGGCTTCGCGAAAACGCAGCCGCTGCTCCCCAGCACGTGTGCCACCTCCTCTTTGCCAGTGGCCTCACATAGCGAGCAGAGCGGATCCGCTCCGCACTCTGCCGCCTTGTGCCCCGGCTTCCCGCAGCGGAAACAGCTCCGGCTACGGTCCACCGAGGACTGGCATTTCGCCGCGACGTGGCCGGTGTCCTGGCATCGGTAGCACCGCTTTGGCCTCGCGGCCAGCAGCGCCACCTTCGCCGAGACCCAGCCCACGCGAAGCCGCCCAGAGCTGAGCAGCTTTTTTGCGGCCGCGACGGGGACGCTCATCCAGAGGGATGCGTCTCCTCTCGGTCCCATCACAACTTTTCCCGACCTGATGGAGCTGGTCGGGCATCCTCCTTCTTGTGAGGCCGCCAGGATGACTTGGGCGGCCGTCACTGAGTCGTCCAGCCCGGTGACGCGCAGCTCTGCGCATTTGACCGGGCGGCCGACTCTTACCAATTCCGGGTTGAGGACGGTCCTAAGCTTGGCAGCAAAGGCGTCCGCCTTCTCCTGCGCCCGCTCACCGTCGATGGTGAGCACGCGCGCACCAGTTTCTGCAAGGCGGAAGCCGAGCTTGGGGATGTCAAACTCCCCAAGATCGACTTTCGCTCTGGCCTCCTTCAGCAGCGTGGCGTACGTGACCCCCCTCTCCGCAGCCTTTTCCTCTAGAGTGAGGGTAACGGCCGCAGTGACGGGGGCGCGTAGTCTTGCCTTCTTCTTCTTAGGGGCGGCCTTGGGTGGAGTAGCCGCCCCCTTCTTCTTCTTGGCCTTGCGCTGGACTGACGTCCACGTTGCCTCGGCGGGGGAGGGGTTGTTGTTCGCCCCCCCTTGCGCCGCCTCCTGAGCGGCCATTGATGGCCGCTTACTTTTCTTCTTCTTGGCCTTTGGGGCCTTCGGCGGGGCTGGTGCAGGCGGTGCCTCTTTTGGGGCCGCCGCAACCTGCGCCGTCACTGTCGCGATGGTGGGTGCCGTTGCCTTTTTCGGCTTCGGCGCCTTCGCCTTTTGTACCGCCGGCGCTGGCGTGGTGCCGACAATGGCACTGTCCGCCGCCAGCGGGGGCCGTCTTCTGGGCTCCGGCAGGAGTCTGTCCTCCAGACCGGCCAGCCTGGCGTTCAGCATGTTGCCGAAGGTCTCTATGTTGGTACGAGAGACCTCCGACAACAGCTGGCGCATGTCATCTTCTATGGGGCGGGCGCTGTTGGCCCGTCTGCGCAGCTCTTCAAGCTCCTGACCCATTCTGGTCACTTGCTCTTGAAGCCGCGCATTCTGGGCCTCCAGCCTCGCCATGTCTTCGGTAGTGGTGTGGCTTCTCATTTCGGCAACAGCCGACCTGATCGCTGCCACTGACTCCTTGAGGCACCTTTGGAAGGTGCCCTTAAGGTTGGAGGACTTCGTGGCGACCATTGTGATTGCCTCCAGCGAAGTCTCCACAGATTTGGCCAGAGCGTAGTTGGTCCGCTCCGACCCGTCTCCTCCGGTAACCGCAAGGGGGATTGTGCCGACTGACGCTCGCGTCTCTCTTGCACTTTCCATCGAGGCGGCTAGTTCCTCTTCTGCCCGAAGCCGAAGAGCCTCCTCCTTCGCCTTATTAAGGTCAGCCTGCGCCTTGGCTAGACCAACGTATTGGCCAGTCGTTGGCGGCCGACCGCGTCCACGTTTAGATTTGGGTACCGCCCCTTTACTGAGGGACGGTACGCTGTCGTCATCAGTTTTCCTCTTTCGAGGTTTGTCTCTTCCGGGTATTGCGGGCAACCCCTCGGAGTCCAGTGATAAGGCACTGGAGTCCGAGTAGCAGTCCTCGCTGTCATAGTCCGTGGATGGGGGTTCGGGCATCAGCGCGCGCGTGAGCATCACGCGCGGCATTCCCTCCGTATCCCCCCTCAAGGCCTTCTTCCGTAGGAGTTCCAGCAACCGGCGCCTGCCATCAGGGACCGGCTGTGAGAAGTCCGTATCTTCATCCGTGAGCATTCCCGTCTCCGGTGCGGTAAGGTGCACCGGTTTCGGCCCTGCTTGCGCCATCGCGCCTCCCTCGCCACTCGTCGTCGCAACGACCTTCTCCTCAACCTCCCTCGCAATTTGTGGCCCCCCCGTATACAAGGGCCGACCCCCCGCCGGAGCGGGAGTGTGGGATTCCCTCCTGGAAGGAGGACCCACCCGGGGAATACTTGTCAAATCGCGACTATCCATACTTCTAAACACCGACACCCCGGGTCGCGGTCTCTTTTTTCGGGGGTGAGCTCCCCCATCAGAAGAGTTAACACAAAAGGAAAGATAGTTGGAGAATAAAGAAAAAGGTGGTGAAAGATAGAAAAACAAAATAAAACTAATGCAAAAACAAGAAAGTTAAACAAAATAGGTGTGAAAGATAGATAAGAAAAGATAGCGCCAGCCTTCAGCCGCGTGAGTACCTCACCCCGCAAAAGACGGGGTGGCGCACCCAAGCGTTGCCCAGGGCCACGAACGAGGACGAACTGGCTGAGCCCCCGTCGGGGGGAACCTTTTTTTTTTTTTTTTTTTTTTTTTTTTTTTTTACGGGGGGAAATACGTTACGTATCCCCCGCCGCCCCCGGGGGAGGGCGGCAGGGGTATGACGGGCTCCCCCGGCGCGAGATGGAGTGAGTGGGCCGGGGTTTACCGTCTAAAACCCCCCGATGCCCATCTTCAGCGCCTATGGAGGGGCCGTGGGAAACGCGAGAGCATTCTTCCACGACCCCCCAGCGCGTGCCGCATCCGGCTCCCTTCTAATGCGGCGGCCTGGTATTATACCGCCGCTTGCCTCTCCGAGAGCTCCCCGGGCATTGGGGAGCTTACCTCTCGGGGCCCATAGTGCGGGCGGCGATCCCCCGATCACCGCCCACGGGCCTAGGCGTCCAACTCCATGGCGGGGGCGGACGGAACCGCCCTTGCGCCGTTGACCTTGGGCTTTTTAAGCCGGGCCTTCTGGGTTGGCGCCTTTCTCTTCGCGCCGGGAGGCGGCTTAGCGACACAGCCGCTTCCTCCCAGCACATGCGCCTTCTCCGCCCTGCCGGCAGCCTCGCACAGGAAGCAGTTGGGCGCTTCCCTGCACTCGGCCGCCTTGTGCCCCGGTTTCCCGCAGCGGAAACAGCTCCGGCTGCGGTCTACCGGGCACTGGCACTTCGCCGCCACGTGGCCGGTGTCCTGGCAGCGGAAGCAGCGCTTAGGCCTCGCGGCCAGCAGCGCCACTCTCGCCGACACCCAGCCAACTCGCAGCCGCCCTGAGCTTGTAAGCTTCTTGGCGGCCGCGATCGGGACACGCATCCACAACGACGCGTCCCCGCGTGGCCCTACCGTCAGCTGACCCGACCGAATGGCGTCGGTCGAGCACCCTCCTTCTGTAGCGACCGCCTGGATGACGTCGGCGGCCGCTACTGAGTCGTCCAACCCGGCCACGCGGATCTCCGCGCACAGAACCGGGCGGGCGACTTTCACGTCGTCCGGAGGCAGGACGGACCTCAGCCTTTGGGCGAAGGCGTCCGCCTTTTCCTGCGCCCCCTCACCAGCAATGGTGAGGACGCGCGCTCCGGTCTCGGCTAGGCGGAAGCCGAGCCTGGGGATACCGAGGTCCCCCAGGTCGATCGCCGCTCTAGCCTGTCCCAAAACCTTCGCGTACGTCACCCCCCTTTCAGCAGCGTTAGCCCCCAGGGTGAGGGTGACCGCCGCAGTAGTCGGGGGGCGAAGTTTCGCCTTTTTCTTCTTCCTCTTTGGGGCGACTTTGGCTGGTGTAGCCGCCCCCTTCTTCGTTTTCTTGGCCTTGCGTGGACCTTTTGTCGTCCACGGGGCCTCGACGGGGGAGGGGTCGGTGTGTTCCGCCCCTTGCGCCGCCTCTTGTGCGGCCATTGATGGCCGCTTCTTCTTTTTGGCCTTTTTCTTGGCCTTGGGCGGAGCCGGTGCAGGCGGTGCCTCTTTAGGGGGGACCGCTGCAATCGGTGTCGCCACCTCCGCGTACGTGGACACCGTTGCCTTTCTAGGCTTCGGTGCCTTTGTCCTTTCCACCGCCGGCGGGGCCCCTACAGTGGAACTATCCGCCGCCAGCGGAGGCCTCCTCCTTGGCTCCGGGAGGAGCCTGTCTTCTAGGCCGGCAAGTCTCGCGTTGAGCATGCTGCCGAGTGTCTCTATATTTGAGCGAGAGACCTCGGCCAGCAGCTCACGCAGGTCTTTTTCGGCAGGCGCGGCTGGTCGTCGACGCATCTCCTCTAGCTCGCGACGCAGATCAGCTACCTGCCCCTGGAGTTGCACGTTTTGCGCCTCCAGTCTCGTCATCTCCTCTGTCATCGAACGGCCTCTCAGTTCGGCGACGGCCGCCTTTATGTTGGCGACCGCCTCCTTGAGACACCGTTGAAAAGTGCCTTTCAAGTTCTGAGACTTCGTGGCGACCATGGTTACGGCCTCCAACGAAGTCTCGACACTTTTGGCCAGAGCGTAGGTTGTCTGCTCCGACCTGACTCCTTCGTTAGCTGCGGCGGGGCTTGCGCAGATGGTGGCACGCGCCTCCCGCGCAGTTCTCAGTCTCTCGGCAACCTCTTCTGCAGCCTGAAGCTGAAGAGCCGCCTCCTTCTCACGATTTAATTCGGCTTGGGCTTTAGCCAGACCGACATACTGGCCGGTCGTTGGCGGCCGGCCGCGTCCTCTCTTGGCTTTCGGCACCGCACCTTTGCTGGTGGACGGCGCCGCCTCTGTCTCGTCCGGGTGTAATCGCCGCTTAAGGGGGGTCGTACGTCCGGTGGGTGCGGGCAATCCCTCGGAGTCCAGTGACATGGAAGACATGCAACTGGAGTCCGAGAGATAGTCCTCGCTGTCAATTTGGGGTATGTCACGTCCTTGTTGGGGTGGCGGCATGATAACGTCGCGCGTGAGCAATACGCGCGGCAGATCTCGGTCGCCCCGCAACTTCTTCTTCTGCATCAATTTCAGCATCCGCTCCACTCCGTTGGTCTGCGGCTGGCTGAAATCGACGTCCTCGTCGGTAAGCAGGCCCGTCTCCGGCGCGGTAATGTGCGCCAGCTTCGGGCCTGGTTGCGCCATCGCGCGTCTCTCCTTCTCTACCGTCTTCACTACGGCCTCCTCATCCGTCTCCACAGCAACAGGTGCCCCCCCCGTATACGTGGGGCGACCCCCCGCCGAAGCGGGAGTGTGGGATTCCCTCGTAAGAGGACCCACCCGGGGAATACTTTCCTTGTTGCACTCCATGGTTGCTCGGATGTGGGCTGAGTCACGCCCGATCCATTAGGGGGGATTCTGCCCCAGTGCCCTTGGGACGAGCCGCCTGCTCGCCACGCATCCCATGGCCGGGCACCACAAACCTTGGATTAGGGGCCGTAGAAGCCCATTCCTCACCATTCAAAGAAAACCTATCACGCAAAACCTAGCACACACGCACAGAAGAATAAATAAAAACAGAAAAGATAGAAAGAAAAGGTGTTGAAAGATAGAGGAAACAAATAAAACAAAGCAAAATAAGAGTAAACTATAAAAAGGTGGTGAAAGATAGAGAAAGACCGGCGTTCAGCCGCCTGAGTACCTCACCCCGTGTAAAAAGCGGAGTGGCGCACCCAGGCGTTGCCCAGGGACACCAACGTGGAGGAACCGGTATCGTCCCCGTCGGGGGGAACCTAACCTTTTTTTTTTTTTTTTTTTTTTTTTTTTTTTTTTTTTTTTTTTTTTAGGAGGGGAAATACGTTACGTATCCCCCGCCGCCCCCGGGGGAGGGCAGCAGGGGTATGTCGGACTCCCCCGGCGCAATGGTGATGAAGAGCGCCGAGGTTTACCGACTAAAACCCCTCCATGCCTCCTTCTGCGCCTATGCGGGGTCATGGGAACTGCGTGATACTACTACCACGACCCCGCAGCGCGTGCCGCGTCCGGCCCTCTTCTATCGCGGCGGCTGGATGTAGTGCCGCCGCCTGCCTCACCGAGAGCTCCCCGAGGCATTGGGGAGCTGCCCATCTCGGGGCCCACAATGTGGGCGGCGATCCCCCGATCACCGCCCACGGGCCTAGGCTTCCACGTCCATGGCGGGGGCGGCCGGAGCCGCCCTTGCGCCTTCGGCTCTTGGCCTTCGCGGCCGAGCCTTTGGGGGAGCCTTTCCCTTCTTGGTGCCGGGGGGCGGTTTGGCCAGTACGCAGCCGCTACTCCCCAGCACATGGCCCTTCTCTGGCTTCCCCATCGTCTCGCACAAGAGACAGTTCGGGGGGGCCGTACAGTCGGGTGCCCTGTGCCCCGGTGCTCCGCAGTGGAAGCACCGACCACTGAGGTCCACTGGGGACGGGCACTTTACGGCTAAGTGGCCGGTGTCAAGGCAACGGTAGCATCGCTTTGGCCTCGCGGCCAGCAGCACTACCCTCGCCGAGACCCAGCCGACCTGTAGCCGCCCTGCACCTGTTAGTCTCTTGACTGCCGCTACCGGTGCGCACAGCCAGAGACACCTCTCACCCCTTCGGCCCACTACGACCTTGCCCGACCGGATTTCGCCGGTCGAGCAGCCTCCATCTTTGGCGACCGCCTCTATTACGTCGGCGGCCGTCGTCGTGTCGTCGAGCCCGGTGAGCAGCATTTCCGCGCGCTTCACCGGGCGACCGATCTTTACTAGTCCCTCGTCCAGAGCCGCCCTCATCTTCGCGGCAAGGGCGTCCGCCTTCTCCTGGGCCCCCTCCCCCGATAGCTCGAGAACGCGGGCGCCCGTTTCTGCCAGGCGGAAGTCGACCTTGTAAATGCCGAGTTCCGCCAGGCAGATTTTCCTTTTCGCCTCCGTAAGTATGGAGGCGTATGTCGCCCTCCCCTCCTCGAGCACCCCCTCCTTGAGGGTGAGGGTGATCGCTGCGGTTTTGGGGGGCTTCATTTTCGCCTTCTTTTTCTTGGGGGCTGCCTTTTTGGCGGCACCCCTTCTCGCCTTATCGCGCCCACGTGACCTGTCTGTGGTCCGCGGGGGGTCTGTCGCAAGTGGGGCGGACGTAGACGCCCTCGCCTCTTCAGCCTCCTTTGCGGCCAGAGACTTCTTCTTCCCCTTTTTCTTTCTTTTCTTGGGCGGTGCAGGTGCAGTGGGAGCCTGTGTAGGCGCCACCGTGTCCTCCGCCGCCCCTCTCATCTCTTTGGCCGCCGCCTTCCTCGGCCTTGGCCGTTCCTTCGCCTTCGGCGCCTCGACGCTCGGCGCGGGTGCCGGGGCTGGGTACTCCCGGGCCCCGTCCGCTGCGAGCGGAGGCCTCCTTCGAGGCTCCGGTGGAAGACGCTCCTCCAAGCCGGCCAGCCTCGCGTTGAGCATGTTGCCGAAGGTCTCCATGTTTGCTCTAGAGACCTCCGCCAACAGCTCACGCACGTCCTTCTCCTTTGGGTCGGAGACCCGCTTGCGCAGCTCGTCGAGCTCCTGGCGTAAAGTTGCCACTTGCCCTTCGAGCCGCGCATTTTGGGCCTCCAGCCTCTGCACCTCGTCTGATGCCGAGCGACCCCTGACCTCGGTGAAGGCCAGCCTGATCGCCGCAACCGCTTCCTTGAGGTACCTTTGGTAGGTACCTTTCAAGTTAGACGACTTCGCGGCGACCATGGCAATGGTCTCCAGCGAGGTCTCCACTGTCCTGCTCAGGTCGACACCTGCTCGCTCCGGCACTCCTTCTCCAGCGGGAGAAGTGGGGGGGAGTCGAGTGGGGGAGGGGCTGGAGCATAAAGCCGCTCTCGTCACCCTCGCCTCTCGCGCAACCCTGGCGACCTCTTCCTCGGCTTGGAGCCGAAGAGCCTCCGCCTTCTCTCTGTTGAGGTCGGCCTTGGCCTTGGCCCAGCCGACATACTGGCCGGTCGTAGGCGGCCGGCCACGCCCCCTCTTTGGCTTGAGCGCCACCTCCTTACTGGTGGAAGGCGCCACGTCCTCGTCGGTATTGCGCCGTTTTCGCGCAGTCCTGTCCGGTGATGCGGGCAATCCCACGGAGTCCAGCGACATGCTAGACACGCAACTGGAGTCCGTGGTATAGTCCTCGCTGTCTTGTCCGATATTAGGGCTTTTGTTGTACAGCACGCGATCTAAATACGCGCGCGGTACGCCCTTCATGTTGCCTCTCAACTCCATCTTCTCCAGAAGCACGAACAGCCGACGCTTACCGTCCGGCTGCGGCTTGGAGAAGTCGACATCCTCGTCGGTTAAAGGGTCCGTTTCCGGCGCGGTAATGTGCGCCAGACCCGGACCCGTTCGCATTCTCGCGTCCTTCTGACCTTCCTTACTCGTCGTCGCAACGACCTCGCCTGCCTCTCTCGTAATTTGTGGCCCCCCCGTATACGAGGGCCGACCCCCCGCCGAAGCGGGAGTGTGGGATTCCCTCCTGGAAGGAGGACCCACCCGGGGAATACTTTTCAAATTACGTTCCGCCATCTTTGTAACACCGACACCCCGGGTCGCGGCCTTTTTTCAGGTGTGAGGTCACCTATCACAAGAGTTAAATAAAAATGAAAGATAGTAAGAGAAGAAAGAAAGATGGTGAAAAAATAGAAAAAACAAATAAAAACTAAAGCAAAAACAAGAAAGTTAAACTAAAAAGGTGGTGAAAGATAGAGAAGAAAAGATAGCGCCAGCCTTCAGCCGCGTGAGTACCTCACCCCGCAAAAGACGGGGTGGCGCACCCAAGCGTTGCCCAGGGCCACGAACGAGGACGAACTGGCTGAGCCCCAACCTTTTTTTTTTTTTTTTTTTTTTTTTTTTTTTTTTTTTTTTTTTTTTGACGGGGGGAAATACGTTACGTATCCCCCGCCGCCCCCGGGGGAGGGCGGCAGGGGTATGACGGGCTCCCCCGGCGCGAGATGGAGTGCGCCGGGGTTTACCGTCTAAAACCCCCCGATGCCCATCTTCAGCGCCAATGGAGGGGCCGTGGGAAACGCGAGAGCATTCTTCCACGACCCCCCAGCGCGTGCCGCAACCGGCTCTCTTCTTTGCGGCGGCCTGGTGTTGTGCCGCCGCCTGCCTCTCCGAGAGCTCCCCGGGCATTGGGGAGCTTTGCACTCGGGACCCATAGTGTGAGCAGCGATCCCCCGATCGCTGCTCACGGGTCTAGGACTCCATCACTTCGGCGGGGGCGGGCAGAACCGCCCTTGCGCCTGAGGCCTTTGGCTCCTTAAAGCGGGCCTTTTTTGTTGGAGCCTTACCCTTTTTCTTGCCGTGGGGCGGCTTTTTGGCAGCTGTGATGCAGCCAGCAGCCCCCAGCACATGCCCCTTCGGCTTTTCGATAGCCTCGCACGCGGGGCAGTTCGGTTCTGCCCCGCATTCAGCCGCCTTGTGGCCCGGCTTCCCACAGCGGAAACATGTCCGACTGAGGTCCACCGAGCACTTACAGTTCACGGCAAGGTGGCCGTTGTCGAGGCATCGGTAACACCGCCTAGGCCTCGCGGCCAGCAGTGTCACCTTAGCCACGACCCAGCCGACCTGCAGCCGCCCAGAGCTCAGGAGTTTCTTGGCGGCCGCTACTGGGACTTTTAGCCATAGGGATCTGGTTCCCCTTGGGCCCACAACGATTTTGCCCGACTGGATATTGATAGCCGGGCAACCCCCTTCTTTTGCAGCCGCCTCTGTTATGTCGGCGGCTGTTGTTGCGTCATCCAGCCCGGTGATGCGCATTTCGACACGTTTCACCGGGCGGGCGATTTTTACGCTCTCCGGGTCTAGGACCGCTCGCATTCGTGCAGCAAGCGCGTCTGCCTTCTTATTTGCGTCCTCTCCTTCCACTGTCAGGACGCGCGCTCCCGTTTGGGCCAGGCGGAAGCCGAGCCTGGGGATGCTGAGCTCCCCGAGGTCGATCTTCATCCGGGCCTCACGCAGCAGCTGTTCGTATGATACCCCCCTCTCCGCAGCCCCCGCCTCAAGGGTGAGGGTGACGGCCGCGGACGTGGGGGGGCGAAGTCTTGCCTTTCTCTTCTTCTTTTTTGGGGCGGCCTTGGGTGTTTTAGCCGCCCCCTTCTCCTTCCTGGCCTTACGTGACCCAACGGTGGTCCACGGGGCCTCGTCAGGGGAGGGGCTGGTGTTCGCCCCCCCTTGCGCCACTTCCTGGGCGGCCATTGATGGCCGCTTCTTACCCTTCTTCTTCGTCTTAGGGGCCTTTGACGGGGCAGGCGTCGGCGGTGCCTCTATTGGGGCCGCCGCGCTCTGCGCCGTCACTGCCGCATACGTTGGCGCCGTCGCCTTCTTGGGCTTCGGTGCTTTTCTACCATTCTCCGCCGGCGTGGTGCCTACAACGGCACTATCCGCCGCCAGCGGGGGTCTCCTCCGAGGCTCCGGAAGGAGTCTATCCTCCAAACCGGCAAGCCTTGCATTCAGCATGTTGCCGAAGGTTTCGATATTAGATCGCGAAACCTCCGACAACAGCTGCTGCAAATCTTGAGCGGCGGGCTTAGAGGCCTGTCGCCGCAATTCCTCCAGCTCCTGGCGCATTACTTCCATTTGCTGTTGTAGTCGCGCGTTAACGGTCTCCAGAACCCGCAGCTCATCCGTGAGACAGCGTCCCCTCATTTCGTCGACGGCCTCTTTAATATTAGCGACCGCCTCCTTTAAGAAGCGCTGATACGTCTCTTTCAAATTGCTAGATTTGCTAGCGACCATGGTAATGGTCTCCAATGACCTTTCGACACTCGCGTTAAGTGCCGCGCTCGTCTTCATCTTGTCCTGGTCACCTCCGACCAGTGTGAGGCTTGGGCGGGGGGAGGCTCGCTCCTCCCTTGCCGCCCGTGCCGTCTCTACGACCTCCATCTCCGCTTCTAATCGGAGGCTCTCCGCTTTTTGCCGATTTAATTCAGCCTGGGCCTTTGCTAGGCCGACGTATTGGCCGGTTGATGGTGGCCGGCCACGTCCCCTTTTGGGCTTGGGTACCGCGCCCTTACTAAGGGCCGGCACATCGTCGTCATTGGGTTTCCTCTTTCGAGGTGCGTCACGATCGGGTATTGCGGGCAGCCCCTCGGAGTCCAGTGATATGCCAGACATGTCACTGGAGTCCGTGAGGTAGTCATCGCTGTCAAGTCCGGGTTTATAGGGGCGCTCGGGAAGCAGCGCGCGCGTAAGCATCACGCGCGGCAGCCCTTGATCGCCCCTCAATGCTTTCTTTTTGAGCAGCTCGAGCAACCGGCGCCTGCCATCAGGGACCGGCTGCGAGAAGTCGACGTCTTCGTCGGTAAGCAAGCCCGTCTCCGGTGCGGTTAGGTGCACTGGCTCCGGACTCGCGCGCGCAGTCGCGCCTTCCTCAACACTCGTCGTCCTTACGACCTTCTCCTCCTCAACCCTCGCGATTTGTGCCCCCCCCGTATACGTGGGGCAGCCTTCCGCCGAAGCAGAAGGGTGGGATTCCCTCTCAGAGAGAGGACCCACCCGGGGAATACTTTTCAAAGCGCGACCTTCCATGACCATAACTCCGACACCCCGGGTCGCGGTCTCTTTTTTCGGGGTGAGCTCCCCCATCAGAAGAGTAAAATTAAAAATGAAAGATAGATATGAGATGAAAGAAAAGGTGGTGAAAAGATAGAAAAAACAAAATAAACAATGCAAAACACAAGAAAGTTACTTAAAAAGATGGTGAAAGATAGTGAAGAAAAGAGATAGCGCCAGCCTTCAGCCGCGTGAGTACCTCACCCCGCAAAAGACGGGGTGGCGCACCCAAGCGTTGCCCAGGGCCACGAACGAGGACGAACTGGCTGAGCCCCAACCTAACCTTTTTTTTTTTTTTTTTTTTTTTTTTTTTTGACGGGGGGAAATACGTTACGTATCCCCCGCTGCCCCCGGGGGAGGGCGGCAGGGGTATGACGGACTCCCCCGGCGCGAGATGGAGTGCGCCGGGGTTTACCGTCTAAAACCCCCCGATGCCCATCTTCAGCGCCAATGGAGGGGCCGTGGGAAACGCGAGAGCATTCTTCCACGACCCCCCAGCGCGTGCCGCATCCGGCTCCCTTCTAATGCGGCGGCCTGGTGTTATGCCGCCGCTTGCCTCTCCGAGAGCTCCCCGGGCATTGGGGAGCTTTCCTCTCGGGGCCCATAGTGCGGGCGGCGATCCCCCGATCACCGCCCACGGGCCTAGGCGTCCAACTCCATGGCGGGGGCGGACGGAACCGCCCTTGCGCCGTTGGCCTTGGGCTTTTTAACCCGGGCCTTCTTGGTTGGCGCCTTTCTCTTCGCGCCGGGAGGCGGCTTAGCGACACAGCCGCTTCCTCCCAGCACATGCGCCTTCTCCGCCCTGCCGGCAGCCTCGCACAGGAAGCAGTTGGGCGCTTCCCTGCACTCGGCCGCCTTGTGCCCCGGTTTCCCGCAGCGGAAACAGCTCCGGCTGCGGTCTACCGGGCACTGGCACTTCGCCGCCACGTGGCCGGTGTCCTGGCAGCGGAAGCAGCGCTTAGGCCTCGCGGCCAGCAGCGCCACTCTCGCCGACACCCAGCCAACTCGCAGCCGCCCTGAGCTTGTAAGCCTCTTGGCGGCCGCGACCGGGATACGCATCCACAATGACGCGTCCCCGCGTGGCCCTACCGACAATTGGCCCGACCGAATGTCTTCAGCCGAGCACTCTCCCTCCTTCGCGACCGCCTGGATGACGTCGGCGGCCGCTATTGAGTCGTCCAGCCCGGCCACGCGGATCTCCGCGCACAGGACCGGGCGGGCGACTTTTACGTCGTCCGGGGGCAGAACGGACCTCAGCCTAGCAGCGAAGGCGTCCGCCTTTTCTTGTGCACCCTCACCAGCAATGGTGAGGACGCGCGCTCCTGTTTCGGCCAGGCGGAAGCCGAGCCTGGGGATGCCGAGTTCCCCCAGGTCGATCGCCGCTCTAGCCTGACCCAGCACCTTCGCGTACGTCACCCCCCTTTCAGCAGCGTTTGCCCCCAGGGTGAGGGTGACCGCCGCAGTCGTGGGAGGGCGAAGCTTCGCTTTCTTCTTCCTTTTTGGGGCGACTTTAGCTGGAGTAGCCGCCCCCTTCTTCGTCTTCTTGGCCTTGCGTGGACCTACTTTGGTCCACGGGGCCTCGGCGGGGGAGGGGTTTGTGTTCTCCCCCCCTTGCGCCGCCTCTTGAGCGGCCATTGATGGCCGCTTCTTTTTGGCCTTTTTCTTTTTGGCCTTGGGCGGGGCCGGTGCAGCCGGAGCCTCTTTAGGGGCCGGTGCAGTCGGTGCCGCCATCTCTGCGTACGTTGGCGCCGTCGCTCTTTTGGGCTTCGGCGCCTTCGTCCCTCCGATCGCTGGCGTGATGCCAACATCGGCACTATCCGCCGCCAGCGGTGGTCTCCTCCTTGGCTCTGGCAGGAGCCTGTCCTCTATGCCCGCCAACCTAGCATTCAGCATGTTGCCGAAGGTCTCTATATTAGATCGCGAGACCTCCGACAACATCTGTTGCAAGTCGTTGGTGGCGGGCTTGGTCGCCTGGCGACGCAACTCCTCGAGCTCCCGGCGCATTGCGTCGAGTTGCTGTTGCAACCGCTCGTTCTGGGCTTCTAGTGCCCTGATCTCCTCGTTTTCACTGCGGCCCCTCATTTCGGCAAAGGTTGCCCTTAAATTGACAACCGCCTCTTTAAGGTGTCGCTGAAACGTCCCTTTTAGATTCTGGGACCTCGTGGCGACCATGGTTATCGCCTCTAGCGAGGCCTCAACACCTTTGGCCAGAGCATAGATGGTCTGCTCTGACCTGTCTCCTCCAGTGGCTGCGGCGGGGCTTGCGCAGATAGACGCGCGCGCCTCCCGCGCAGTTCTCATTGTTTCGGCAACTTCTTCTGCGGCCTGAAGCCGAAGCGCCTCTTCCTTCTCCCGATTTAGTTCGGCCTGCGCCTTTGCCAAGCCAACGTATTGGCCCGTGGTCGGCGGGCGGCCGCGTCCTCGCTTTGCCTTCGGCACCGCACCTTTGCTGGTGGACGGCGCCGCCTCTGTCTCGTCCGGGTGTAACCGCCGCTTAAGGGGGGTCGTACGTCCGGTGGGTGCGGGCAATCCCTCGGAGTCCAGCGACATGTCAGTCATGCAGCTGGAGTCCGAGAGATAGTCCTCGCTGTCTCTATCAGGTGTTCTGGGCGGCGGCATGATCACATCGCGCGTGAGAAGCACGCGCGGTAAGTCTGCGTCGCCCCGTAACTTCTTTTTCCGCATCAACTTCAGTATCCGCTCCACGCCGTTGGGCTGCGGCTGACTGAAGTCGACGTCCTCGTCAGTCAGAAGGTCCGTTCTCGACGCGGTAAGGTGCGCCGAGCTCGGTCTGGTATGCGCCATCGCGCCTTCATCTCTCGCCGTCGCAACGGCCTCCTTCCTCTCCACCTCCACCGAAGCATGTTTTGGGCCCCCAGTATACCTGGCCCTATCTCCCGCCGAAACGGGAGTGTGGGATTCCCCGGCATCGCCGGGACCCACCCTGGGAGAATTTTTTACATGCTGACCTTCCATTGTTGTCAATTGTGGGCTGAGTCTGACCCGATCAAGAAGGGGTGATTCTGCCCCAGTGCCCTCGAGACGAGACCGCCTGCTCGCCATGCATCCCATGGCCGGGCACCAAAAACCTTGGATTAGGGGCCGTAGAAGCCCATTCGTCACCATTCAAACAAAACCTAACACGCAAAACCTAACACACACGCACAGAAGAGTAAATAAAAGAGAAAAGATAGAAAGAAAAGGTGTTGAAAGATAGACGAAATAAATAAAACAATGCAAAAGAAGAGTAATCTATAAAAAGGTGGTGAAAGATAGAGAAAGACCGGTGTTCAGCCGCGTGGGTACCTCACCCCGTGTAAAAAGCGGGGTGGCGCACCCAAGCGTTGCCCAGGGACACCAACGTGGAGGAACCGGTATCGCCCCCAACCTAACCTTTTTTTTTTTTTTTTTTTTTTTTTTTTTTTTTTTTTTTTTTTTTTTTAACGCCAGGAAATACGTTACGTATACCCCGCGATGATCGGGGGGTCATCGCGGGGTTATGTGGGACTCCTCTGTGCCTGGGTGTAGTTGGCACAGAGTCTACCCACTAAAACCTGGCGATGCCCTCCTTCGGCGCCAATACGGGGTCGTGGGAATCGCGTGAGCATAGCTCCACGACCCCGCAGCGCGTGCCGCGTCCGGCCCTCTACTGTTGCGGCGGCTAGATGAAGTGCCGCCGCCTGCCTTACCGAGAGCTCCCCGGGCATTGGGGAGCTTTTCTCGGGACCCATAGTGTGGGTGACGATCCCCCGATCGCCACCCACGGGTCTAGGACTCAACCACTTCCATGGCGGGGGCGGATGTTTCCGCCCTTGCGCCTTTGGCCTTGGGCTTCTGCCGGGCCTTTTTTGTGGGAGCCTTCCTCTTAGTGCCGGGAGGCGGCTTCTTTGCTGCTATTATGCAGCCGCTACTCCCCAGCACGTGCTCCTTCTGCTCCTTGCCAGCAGCCTCACATGCCACGCAGTTTGGAGCCGCTGTGCACTCGAGCGCCTTATGACCCGGTTTCCCACAGCGGAAGCAGTTCCGGCTGAGGTCCACCGGGCACGGGCATTTCACTGCGAGATGGCCAGTGTCTAGGCATCGGTAGCACCGCCTAGGCCTAGCGGCCAGCAATGCTACCTTTGCTGTGACCCAGCCGATCTGCAGCCGTCCGGAGCTGGTGAGCCCTTTGGCGGCTGCGGTCGGTACACTGAGCCAGAGGCTTCGGTTGCCTCTGGGACCCACAACGATTTTGCCCGACCTGATGTTGGTAGCCGGGCAATTCCCTTCTCTAGCGGCCGCCTCGATGACCTCGGCAGCCGTTGTCGCGTCGTCCAGCCCGGTGACTCGCATTTCCACGCATTTCACCGGGCGGGAGACTTTCACATCCTCGGGGCGCAGGACCGCACGGAGCCTGGCGGCAAATGCGTCGGCCTTCTCCGTGGCCCCCTCTCCTTCGATGGAAAGGAGGCGAGCACCCGTTTGTACCAGGCGGAACCCGAGCCTGGGGATATTGAGTTCCCCCAGGTCGATTTTCGCTCTGGCCTCGCTAAGCACTTTAGCGTATGTGACGCCTCTTTCCGTAGCCCCCGCCTCTAAGGTGAGGGTTACTGCCGCCGTTTTAGGGGGGCGGAGCCTTGCCTTCTTCTTTTTGTTTTTGGGGGCGGTTGTGGATGGTTTGGCCGTCCCTTTCTTCTTGACCTTTTGTGGACCTACGGCGATCCACGGGGTCTCGGCGGGGGAGGGGTTGGTGTTCACCCCCCCTTGCGCCGCCTCCTGAGCGGCCATCGATGGCCGCTTCTTCTTTTTTGGCGTTTTAGCCTTTGGCTGGGCTGGTGCAAGCGGTGCCACTTGGGGGGCCGCTGCACTTGTTGCCGCCATCTCTGCGTATGAGGGCGCCGTGGCCTTTTTGGGTTTCGGTGCCTTTTTACTTCCGGTAGCCGCCGGCGGGGCGCTGATACATGTGTTAGCAGCGTCTGCCGCCAGCGGAGGTCTCCTCCTCGGCTCCGGCAAGAGTCTGTCCTCAAGTCCGGCCAGCCTGGCGTTGAGCATGTTGCCGAAGGTCTCTATGTTAGATCGGGAGACCTCCGCCAACAGCTCACGCATGTCGTCTTGTACGGGACGGGTGTTGATAGCCCGTCTGCGCAACTCTTCGAGTTCGCGGCCCATTCTCGCCATTTCTTCTTGGAGGCGTGCGTTCTGGGCCTCCAGCCTCGCCAGATCTTCTGTAGTGGAGCGGCTTCTCATCTCAGCAACAGCCGATTTGATGGCCGCCACCGATTCCTTAAGGCACTTTTGGAATGTGCCTTTAAGGTTGGAGGACCTCACGGCGACCATTGTGATGGCCTCCAGTGAGGTCTCCACTGTTTTGGCCAGGGCAGCGCTCGACCGCTCCGACTCGATACCTCCGGTTGTGACAGGGGTTGCGCGGGGTGATGTCCGCGTCTCCCTTGTCGTTCGCGTCATCTCTGCCACTTCGACCTCGGCCTGAAGTCGAAGCGCCTCCTCTTTAGCTCTGTTCAGGTCAGCCTGAGCCTTCGCCAAGCCAACGTACTGGCCTGTCGTCGGCGGCCGGCCACGTCCACGTTTAGGTTTTGGTACCACCCCTTTACTGAGGGACGGTACGGCGTCGAAATCGGGTTTCCTCTTACGAGGTCTGTCTAATCCGGTGATGGACTCCCCGGACTCCAGCGACATGCTGCTGTAGACCGAGGAGTCTGAGAGATAGTCATCACTATCTCTCATAGCGTCTGGTCCTTTGGGCGGCGGTGCCATAACATCGTGCAGCAATACACGCGGCACGCGCGCCTTGTCCAATCCGTCATCTTCGGAGGACGGGAGTCTTAGCTCGCGCTCAAACTGAACGCGCGCCAGTCCCTCTGTGTCGCCCCTTGCCTTTTTCCTTTGAAGGAGTCTCAGCAGCCGCTGCACGCCGTTAGGCTGCGGCTGCGAGAAATCCACATCCTCATCCGTTAAAGGTTCCGTTCCCAGTGCGGTTAGGGGCACCGAGCTCGGCCCTTTCTGCGCCATCGCGCATCCCTCCTTCCTCTCTCCCGCCTTCTCCTCCTCCGCCATCGTATTTTGTGGCCCCCCCGTATACAAGGGCCGACCCCCCGCCGGAGCGGGAGTGTGGGATTCCCCAGCTTCGCTGGGACCCACCCGGGGAATAGTTTTCAAAGTACGACTTTCCATAGCTGTCACTTGTGGGCTGAGTCTGACCCGATCCAGTAGGGGGGATTCTGCCCCAGTGCCCTCACGACGAAACCGCCCGTTCGCCACGCATCCCAAGGCCGGGCACCACAATCCAAGGATTAGGGGCCGTAAAAGCCCATCCATCACCATTCAAACAAAGACCTAACACGCAAAACCTAACACACACGCACAGAAGAATAAATAAAAGAGAAAAGACAGAAAGAAAAGGTGTTGAAAGATAGAGAAAATAAATAAAAGCAAAGCAAAAGAAGAGTAAACTATAAAAGGTGGTGAAAAGATAGAGAAAGACCGGCGTTCAGCCGCCTGAGTACCTCACCCCGTGTAAAAAGCGGAGTGGCGCACCCAGGCGTTGCCCAGGGACACCAACGAGGAGGAACCGGTATCGTCCCCAACCTAACCTTTTTTTTTTTTTTTTTTTTTTTTTTTTTTACGTGCGGAAAATTCTTTACGAATACCCTACGACGCCGGGGGACATCGTAGGGTTATGTGGGACTCCCCAGCACCTATGACTGGCGCCGGGTTTACCCACTAAAAACCGCACGATGCCCTTCTTCGCGCCTAGGCCGGGGTCATGGGTATCGCGAACATTCGTCCACGACCCCGCCAGCGCCTGCCTATGACCGGCTCTCCTCAATGCGGCGGCATAGGTGGTGTGCCACCGCTAGCCTTCTCCGAGAGCCCCCCCGGACATGGGGGGAGCGTTCTTCTCGGGACCCCTTGGGTGGGCAGCGATCCCCCGATCACCACCCACGGGTCTTAGGCGCCTCTCACTCGGCGTCCATGGCGGGGGCGGCTGGTGCCACCCTTGCGCCATCGGCCTTGGCCACTTTCTGGCGGGCCTTTTTAGTGGGCGTCTTCTTCTTTGGGGGAGGTGGCTTTTTCGCCGAAGTGACGCACTTGCCACTCCCCAACATGTGGTCTGCCACTTTTCCGGCCGAAAGACAAACGGGGCAGTTAGGGACCGCCCCGCAGTCCGGCATTTTATGCCCAGGTTTGCCGCAGCGGAAGCAAAGTCCACTGCGGTTCTCCGCCCGGCAATTGACTCCGATATGGCCCGTGGCGAGGCATCGGTAGCACCGCTTGGGCCGTTTAGCCAGCAGCACTACCTTTGCCGACGTCCACCCAATTTGCAGCCGCCCCGAGCTTGAGAGCTTCTTGGCGGCCGCTACTGGGACGTTCATCCAGAGGGAGCCGTCCCCTCTGCGTCCGGCTACGATCTTGCCCGGCCTGATAGTGTTTGGCCGGGCAGCCTCCTTCATTAGCAGCCGCCTCCACGACTTCGGCGACCGTCACAGCGTCGTCTAACCCGGTGACGCGCATCTCCGCGCACTTCACCGGGCGGGCCACCTGCACTGCCTCTGGGTCGACGACCGCTTTCAGCCTCGCTGCAAAAGCGTCCGCCTTCTCCGAAGCGCCCTCTCCGTCCACTGTCAGCAATCGGGCGCCCGTCTCGGCCACCCGGAAGCCTAGCTTGGCGATGCCGAACTCCCGGAGGTCGATACGTGCCTTGGCGTCCGACAATATCTTGGCGTAAGTCGCCCCCCTATCCTTCGCCCCCTCCTGTAAGGTGAGGGAGATGGCTGCCGTAGTGGGAGGGCGAAGCCTCGCCTTCTTCGTCCTGGCTGGGGCGCTTTTGGCTGCCTTCGCCTTTTTCTTCGATTTTGACCCACGTGGCCCTACTGTAGTCCACGGGGCGTCAGCAGAAGCAGGGGTTGGAATGACCCTAGATTCTGCGGCCTCCTGTGCGGCCAAGCTCTTCTTCTTGGTCTTTTTCTTCTTCTTCGCAGTCGGCGGTGTGGGTGTGACTGCACCGACACCTGCTACTGTCTCTGTCGCTTCGACCACCGCGACCGGTCTTTTCTCCTTCAGTGTCTTTGGAGTCTTCTTCTTTTTCTTTCCCGGGGCAACATCACTGCCCGCTGCATGAGCCGGTGCGGTGTCGCTTAGGGAGTCCGTTGCCAGTGGTGGGCGTAGTCGTGGTTCTGGAAGTAGACGGTTTTCCAGACCAGCCAACCTGGCGTTCAGCATATTGCCGAAGGTCTCCGCATTGGTGCGTGAGACCTCCGCCAACAGCTGACGCACGTCTTGCTCAGGCGGGCGAGCAACCTGGCGCCGCAGCTCATCAAGCTCACGGCGCATTTCTTCTATTTGCCTCTGGAGCCGGGTGTTGTGGGCTTCCAGGGCCTGTATCTCTTCCGTTGCACAGCGGCCCCTCATTTCGCCAACGGCTGCCTTGATGTTGGCAACCGCGTCTTTGAGGAACCGCTGGTAGGTACCCTTTAGGTTAGAGGACCTCGTGGCGACCATAGTTATGGTCTCCAACGAGGCCTCCACGCTCTTAGTTAGTGCAGAGCTTGTCCGCTCCGACTCTTCCTCCATTTTGGCGGGGGTAATGCAGAGTGACAAGCGCGCCGCTCTGGCAGTCCTCGCCGTTTCGGTCACTTCTTCTTCGGCCTGAAGCCGAAGGGCCTCTTCTTTAGCCTTATTGAGGTCGGCCTGCGCTTTCGCCAGACCGACGTATTGGCCGGTTGTTGGTGGCCGGCCACGTCCTTTTTTAGGTTTTGGCACCGCTCCCTTTCCTATGAGCGGTGCATTGTCATCTCCAGAGTTCCTCCTTTTGAGGCCAGTCCGTCCGGTGTTGGACTCCCCGGATTCCAGCGACATGGCACTGTAGACCGAGGAGTCAGAGAGGTAGTCGTCACTATCTCTCGTGGAGTCCAGTCCTGGAGGCAGCAGCCGCTCGAGCACAACGCGTGGCACGCGCGGCACGGCTGGATTTTTGCTCTCATCGGGGGGCGTGAGTCTTAGCTCGCGTTCATATTGCACGCGAGCAAGCCCCTCTGTGTCACCCCTCTCCTTCTTTCTTTGTAGGAGCCTCAGCAGCCGCTGCACACCATTAGGCTGCGGCTGCGAGAAATCCACGTCCTCGTCCGTTAGAGGTTCCGTTCCCGGTGCGGTTAGGGGCACCGAGCTCGGCCTATTCTGCGCCATCGCGCCTCCCTCCTTCATCTCTCCCGCCTTCTCCTCCACCTCCAGTGCAATAGGTGCCCCCCCCGTATACGTGGGGCGACCCCCCGCCGAAGCGGGAGTGTGGGATTCCCTCCGAAGAGGACCCACCCGGGGAATATTATCCGTATTGCAGCTTTCCATCTTTGTCAATTGTGGGCTGAGTCTGACCCGATCCAATAGGGGGGATTCTGCCCCAGTGCCCTCACGACGTAACCGCCCGTTCGCCACGCATCCCAAGGCCGGGCACCACAATCCAAGGATTAGGGGCCGTAAAAGCCCATCCATCACCATTCAAACAAAAACCTAACACGCAAACCTAACACACACGCACAGAAGAGTAAATAAAAGAGAAAAAGATAGAAAGAAAAGGTGTTGAAAGATAGAGAAAATAAATAAAATAATGCAAAAGGAAGAGTAAACTATAAAAAGGTGGTGAAAGATAGAGAAAGACCGGCGTTCAGCCGCCTGAGTACCTCACCCCGTGTAAAAAGCGGAGTGGCGCACCCAGGCGTTGCCCAGGGACACCAACGTGGAGGAACCGGTATCGTCCCCTCCCCAACCTAACCTTTTTTTTTTTTTTTTTTTTTTTTTTTTTTTTTTTTTTTTTTTTTTGACGGGGGGAAATACGTTACGTATCCCCCGCTGCCCCCGGGGGAGGGCAGCAGGGGTATGACGGACTCCCCCGGCGCGAGATGGAGTGCGCCGGGGCTTACCGTCTAAAACCCCCCGATGCCCATCTTCAGCGCCAATGGAGGGGCCGTGGGAAACGCGAGAGCATTCTTCCACGACCCCCCAGCGCGTGCCGCATCCGGCTCCCTTCTAATGCGGCGGCCTGGTGTTGTGCCGCCGCCTGCCTCTCCGAGAGCTCCCCGGGCATTGGGGAGCTTTTCTTCTCGGGGCCCATAGCGTGAGCGGTGATCCCCCGATCACCGCCCACGGGCCTAGGACTCCATCACCTCTATGGCGGGGGCGGTTGGCTCCGCCCTTGCGCCGTTGGCCTTAGGCTTTTTATGCCGGGCCTTTTTGGTGGGAGTCTTTCCCTTCTTGCTGGGGGGCGGCTTTTTGGCCACTGTTATGCAGCCAGCAGCCCCCAGCACGTGCTCCTTCGGTCTATCAACGACCTCACACACGGGGCAGTTTGGGTCTGCCCCGCATTCGGACGCCTTGTGGCCCGGCTTTCCACAGCGGAAGCAATTCCTACTGAGGTCCACCGAGCACTTACACGCCGTGGCCAGGTGGCCGATGTCCAGGCACCGGTAGCACCGCTTGGGCCTCGCGGCCAGCAGCGCCACCTTTGCCCGGACCCAGCCGACTTGCAGCTGCCCTGAGCTGGACAGCTTCTTGGCTGCCGCAATTGGGACGCTCAGCCAGAGTGACCTGGCGCCCCTGGGACCTACTACTATTTTGCCCGACCGGATGTTGGTGGCCGGGCAACCACCTTCTTGGGCGACCGCCTTGATGACGTCGGCGGCCGTCGTTGCGTCGTCTAAACCGGTGACGCGCACTTCTGCGCACTTCACCGGGCGGGCGATCCGCACAACTTCAGGATCGAGCACCTCCTTAAGCCGAGAGGCAAAGGCGTCGGCCTTTTCATGCGCGCCTTCTCCTGATAATAGCAGGACTCGGGCGCCAGTCTGAGCCAGGCGGAATCCGAGTTTGGATATCCCGAACTCCGCCAGGTCGACTTTACTTCTCGCTTCTGCGAGCACCGAAGCATACGTGGCCCTCCGCTCCTCAGCCCCCGCCTCAAGGGTGAGTGTTACTGCTGCTGTGGTCGGAGTGCGCAGTTTTGCCTTCTTTTTCTTTCTCTTTTTAGGGGCGGCTTTGGCTGTTGTAGCCGCCCCATTCCTCTTCTTCCCGGCCTTGCGTGGACCTATGGTGGTCCACGGGGCCTCGGCGCGGGAGGGGTTGGTGTGCTCCCCCCCTTGTGCCGCTTCTTGAGCGGCCAATGATGGCCGCTTCTTCTTCGAGGCCTTAGACTTGGCCTTAGATGGTGCTGGTGCAGTCGGAGCCTCTTTAGGGGCCGCTGTACTTGCCGTCTTTTCTGCGTAAGTGGGCGCCGTCGCCTTTTTCGGCTTCGGCGCCTTCGACGTTTCACTGTCCACTGGTGGGGTGCCTAAAGTGGCATTGTCCGCCGCCAACGGTGGTCGTATTCTCGGGGCCGGTAGAAGACGGTCCTCCAGCCCGGCTAACCTGGCGTTCAGCATGTTGCCGAAGGTCTCTATGTTGGAGCGAGAGACCTCCGACAACAGCCGGCGCATGTCATCTTCTGCAGGTTGCGCCGTTCGCCGGCGCAGCTCGTCGAGCTCCCGACGCATCTCGGCCACCTGCTGTTCGAGCCGCTTATTTTGGGCCTCGAGTTGTGCCATCTCATCGGTAGTTGAGCGGCCCTTTATTTCGGCCACCGCCGTTCTTATGGCCACTACCGCCTCCTTCAGGTGCCTCTGGAACGTCCCTTTGAGGTTCGATGACTTCGTGGCGACCATGTAAATAGTCTCCAGCGAAGCCTCGACGCTCCTAGTCAGAGCCGCACTGGTCTGCTCAGACACTCTCTCTCCAACGGGTGCGTTGGGGCTCGAGCTGATGGTCGCTCTCGCTTGTCTCGCCTCCCGTGCCGTCTCGGCGATCTCAGCCTCGGCCTGAAGCCGGAGGCTTTCCGCCCTCTCCTTATTCAACTCGGCTTGGGCCCGAGCTAGGCCGACGTATTGGCCGGTAGATGGTGGCCGGCCACGTCCCCTCTTCGGTTTAGCCACCGCGCCCTTACTTATGGGCGGTGCTACGTCATCGTCGGAATTTCGCCTCTTCAGGCCTGTCCTTTCCGGGGGGATTGCGGGCAGCCCCTCGGAGTCCAGTGATATGCCAGACATATCACTGGAGTCGGAGAGGAAGTCCTCGCTGTCATGTCCAGTGGGTGGGCGTTCGGGGAGCAGCGCGCGCGTGAGCATCACGCGCGGCATTCCCTTCGTATCGCCCCTCAAGGCCTTTTTACGGAGCAACTCGAGCAGCCGGCGCCTGCCATCAGGGACCGGCTGTGAGAAGTCCACGTCTTCGTCTGTAAGGGGTTCCGTCCCTGGCGCGGTAAGGTTCGCCAGTTTCGGACCCGTTCGCGCCATCGCGCCCGTCTCCTTCTCCGTCATCACTATGACCTCCTCCTCAACCCTCGCGATTTGTGCCCCCCCCGTATACGTGGGGCAGCCTTCCGCCGAAGCAGAAGGGTGGGATTCCCTCTCAGAGAGAGGACCCACCCGGGGAATATTTGACAAAGCGCGACCTTCCATACTCTTAAACTCCGACACCCCGGGTCGCGGTCTCTTTTTTCGGGGGTGAGCTCCCCCATCAAAAGATTTAACACAAAAAGAAAGATAGTTAGAGATGAAAGAAAAGGTGATGAAAGATAGAAAAACAAAATAAAACTAAATGCAAAACACAAGAAAGTTACACAAAATAGATGGTGAAAGATAGTGAAGAAAAGAGATAGCGCCAGCCTTCAGCCGCGTGGGTACCTCACCCCGCAAAAGACGGGGTGGCGCACCCAAGCGTTGCCCAGGGCCACGAACGAGGACGAACTGGCTGAGCCCCCTCCCCAACCTAACCTAACCTTTTTTTTTTTTTTTTTTTACGGGGGGAAATACGTTACGTATCCCCCGCCGCCCCCGGGGGAGGGCGGCAGGGGTATGACGGGCTCCCCCGGCGCGAGATGGAGTGCGCCGGGGTTTACCGTCTAAAACCCCCCGATGCCCACCTTCAGCGCCGTTCACGGGGCCGTGGGAATCGCAAGGCATTCTTCCACGACCCCGCAGCGCGTGCCGCATCCGGCTCTCTCCCACTGCGGCGGCTGATGACGTGCCGCCGCTACCTCTCCGAGAGCTCCCCGGACATTGGGGAGCTTTCCTCTCGGGGCCCATAGTGTGGGCGGCGATCCCCCGATCACCGCCCACGGACCTAGGCTACGACCTCCATGGGGGCGGGGGCGGGTTGAGCCGCCCTTGCGCCTTGGGCTTGCGGCCTCTTGAGCCGGGCCCTGGAGGGAGCCTTTCTCATCCCTTTTGTGCCGGGGGGCGGCTTGGCGAAAACACAGCCGCTGCTCCCCAACACATGTCCCATCTCCTCCTTGCCGGCGGCCTCGCACAAAGAGCAGTGCGGGTCCGCTCCGCACTCGGCCGCCTTGTGCCCCGGCTTCCCGCAGCGGAAACAGCTCCGACTGCGGTCCACCGTGCACTGGCATTTCGCCGCGACGTGGCCGGTGTCCTGGCATCGGTAGCACCGCTTCGGCCTCGCGGCCAGCAGCACCACCTTTGCCGAGACCCAGCCCACGCGAAGCCGCCCAGAGCTTAAAAGCTTTTTAGCGGCCGCGACGGGGACGCGTATCCACAAGGACGCGTCCCCTCTCGGTCCCACCACTATTTTGCCCGACCTGATTGTGCTTGTCGGGCAACCTCCTTCTTGTGCGGCCGCCTGGATGACTTGGGCGGCCGTCACTGAGTCGTCCAGCCCGGTCACGCGCAACTCTGCGCACTTGACCGGGCGGCCGACTCTCACCATCTCTGGGCTCAATACGGCTCGCAACTTCTCGGCGAAAGCGTCCGCCTTCGCCTGCGCCCCCTCACCTGCGATCGTGAGTACGCGCGCGCCGGTTTCTGCCAGACGAAAGCCGAGCTTTGGGATATCGAACTCCCCCAGATCGACTTTCGCCCTGGCTTCCTTAAGAAGCTTGGCGTACGTCACCCCCTTCTCGGCAGCCTTCTCCTCAAGGGTGAGGGTAACGGCCAACCTTTTTTTTTTTTTTTTTTTTTTTTTTTTTTTTTTTTTTTTTTTTTTTTTTTTTTTTTTTTACGAGAGGAAATACTTTTCGTATACCCTGCTGCCCCCGGGGGAGGGCAACAGGGTTATGTGAGACTCCCCCGGTGCTGATGGAGGTGCACCGGGGTTTACTCACTAAAACCTCTCGATGCCCTCCTTCGGCGCCAAACGCGGGGACGTGGGGATCGCGGAAGCATTCTTCCACGACCCCGCAGCGCTTGCCGCAACCGGCTCTCTTCTTTTGCGGCGGCTAGGTGAAATGCCGCCGCCTGCCTCTCCGAGAGCTCCCCGGGCATTGGGGAGCTTTTCTTCTCGGGGCCCATAGTGTGAGCGGCGATCCCCCGATCACCGCCCACGGGCCTAGGCCTCTACCTCCATGGCGGGGGCTGGTTGTTCCGCCCTTGCGCCTTCGACTCTTGGCCTCCGCGGCCGAGCCTTTGAGGGGCCTTTTCTCTTCCGGTCTTTTCCAGGAGGCGGCTTGGCTGTGATACAGCCGCTGCTCCCCAGTACATGCTCCTTCGGTTTTTGGGCAGCCTCACACACGGGGCAATTTGGAGTTGCCCCGCATTCAGCCGCCTTGTGGCCCGGTTTTCCGCAGCGGAAACACCTCCGACTGAGGTCAACCGAGCACACACATTTCGTAGCCAAGTGGCCGGTGTCAAGGCATCGGTAACACCGCTTGGGCCTCGCGGCCAGCAGCACCACCTTTGCCGAGACCCAGCCGATACGCAGCCGTTCAGAGCCGAGAAGCTTTTTCGCAGCCACGATGGGGACGCGCATCCATAGAGACGCACTTCCCCTTGGTCCCACAACAATTTGGCCCGACCTGATGGCACTGGTCGGGCATCCTCCTTCAGTGGCGGCCGCCTGGATGACGTCGGCGACCGTCACAGAGTCGTCCAGCCCGGAGACGCGCATGTCAACGCATCTTACCGGGCGGCCAACCTTCACTTCATCCGGGTTTAGGACTGACCTAAGCCTCGCGGCAAAGGCGTCCGCCTTATCCTGCGCCCCATCACCGGCGATGGTGAGGATGCGCGCTCCGGTCTCGGCCAGACGGAAACCAAGCCTGGGGATGCCAAGTTCCCCGAGGTCGATCGCCGCTCTGGCCTGCCCCAACACTTTCGCATACGTCACCCCCTTTTCAGCAGCGTTCGTCCCCAGTGTGAGGGTGACCGCCGCCGTGGCGGGGGGACGAAGATTAGCTTTCTTCTTTTTCTTTTTCTTTTGGGCGGCTTTGGCTGTTGTAGCCACCCTTTTCTTCTTCGCCTTGCGCGGACCTGCTGTGGTCCACGGGGCCTCGGCGGGGGAGGGGTTGGTGTTTACCCCCCCTTGCGCCGCCTCTTGAGCAGCCATTGATGGCTTCTTATTTATGGCCTTCTTTTTCTTGTTGGCCGTTGGCGGGGCTGGTGCGGGTGGCGCCTCTTTTAGGGGGACCGCCGCGCCAGTAGCCGCCATCTCTGCATATGTGGACGCCGTCACCTTTTTAGGCTTCGGCGCCTTCTTCGCCGGTGCCTTCGTTGGTGGGACACCGACGGGAACGTCCGTATTGTCCGCCGCCAGCGGCGGTCTCCTTCTTGGCTCGGGAAGGAGTCTGTCCTCCAACCCAGCCAGTCTCGCATTCAGCATGTTGCCGAAGGTCTCGATGTTGGAACGAGAGACCTCCGACAACAGCTGTTGCAGGTCTTGGGCAGCGGGCCTGGATGCCTGCCGCCTCAACTCCTCCAGCTCCCTGCGCATGGCGTCTATCTGCCTTTGCAGTTGCTGGTTCTGGGCTTCCAGTGCCCGTAACTCCTCCGTTTGACCGCGGCCCCTCATTTCAGCGACGGCTGCCTTTATAGTGACTGCCGCCTCCTTGAGGAACCGCTGGTATGTCCCTTTTAGATTTGAAGACTTTGAAGCGACCATCGTGATTGTCTCCAAAGCCCTCTCTACGCTCTCTGCCAGAGCAGCGCTTGTCCTTTCAGTGTTATCGTCGGCTGGAACTGTGCTTGCGAGGATAGAGGCTCTCGCTTCTCTCACAGCCCGCGCCGTGCCGGCGACCTCAGCCTCAGCCTGAAGCTTGATAGCTTCCGCCTTGGCCCGATTTAACTCTGCCTGGGCTTTAGCCAGGCCGACGTATTGGCCGGTTGTTGGTGGCCGACCACGTCCTCTTTTAGCTTTAGGCACTGCACCTTTGCTGGTGGATGGTGCCGCCTCAGTCTCGTCCGGGTAAAGCCGCCTCTTCAGGGGGGTCGTTCGTCCGGTGGGTGCGGGCAATCCCTCGGAGTCTAGCGACATGTCAGTCATGCAGCTGGAGTCCGAGAGATAGTCCTCGCTGTCTCTTTCAGGTTCAAGTTCACGGGGTTTTGGCATAATGACGTCGCGCGTAAGTAGCACGCGCGGCAGGTCTGCGTCGCCCCGCAACTTCTTCTTTTGTAGAAGCTTTAGCATCCGCTCGTAGCCGTTGGGCTGCGGCTGACTAAAGTCTACTTCCTCATCGGTCAAGAGGTCCGCTGCCGGTGCGGTTAGGAGCGCCGGCTTCGGACCAGAGCGTGTTGTCACGCCTTCCTCTCCTCTCGCCGTCGCAACGGCCCCCTCGTCCCTCATCGCATCAGTTGGCCCCTCCGTATACACGGGCCTGACTCCCGCGGAGGCGGGAGTGTGGGATTCCCCATTGCTGGGACCCACCCGGAGAATACTTTTACTAATACGATCCATCATACTCAGCTCCGACACCCCGGGTCGCGGGCTTGTTTTCGGGTGTAGCTCACCCATCAAAGAGTTAACAAAAAACGGAAAAGATAGTAGGAGAAGAAAGAAAAGTTGGTGAAAGATAGAGAAAAACAAAATAAAAGTAATTCAAAAACAAGAAAGCTAAACAAAATAGGTGGTGAAAGATAGAAGAAGAAAGAAAGATAGATAGAGCCAGCCTTCAGCCGCGTGAGTACCTCACCCCGCAAAAGACGGGGTGGCGTACCCAAGCGTTGCCCAGGGGCACGAACGTGGACGCACTGGCAGACCCCCAACCTAACCTTTTTTTTTTTTTTTTTTTTTTTTTTTTTTTTTTTTTTTTTTTTTTTTTGACGGGGGGAAATACATTACGTATCCCCCGCCGCCCCCGGGGGAGGACGGCAGGGGTATGACGGACTCCCCCGGCGCGAGATGGAGTGCGCCGGGGTTTACCGTCTAAAACCCCCCGATGCCCATCTTCAGCGCCTTTAACGGGGCCGTGGGAATCGCAAGGCATTCTTCCACGACCCCGCAGCGCGTGCCGCAACCGGCCCACTTCTATAGCCGCAACCGGCTCCTTCTCCGAGAGCTCCCCGGGCATTGGGGAGCTTGTCGTCTCGGGGCCCATGCTGTGGGTGGCGATCCCCCGATCACCACCCACGGGCCTAAGCTTCTACCTCCATTACGGCGGGGGCGGGTTCGTCTGCCCTTGCGCCTTGGGCTTGCGGCCTCTTAAGCCGGGCCCTGGAGGGAGCCTTTCGCTTCCCTTTCGTGCCAGGGGGCGGCTTTGCGAAGACGCAGCCGCCGCTCCCCAGCACGTGTGCCACCTCCTGTTTGCCAGTGGCCTCACAGAGCGAGCAGTGCGGATCCGCTCCGCACTCTGCCGCCTTGTGCCCCGGCTTCCCGCACCGGAAACAGCTCCGGCTACGGTCCACCGAGGACTGGCATTTCGCCGCGACGTGGCCGGTGTCCTGGCATCGGTAGCACCGCTTTGGCCTCGCGGCCAGCAGCGCCACCTTTGCGGAGACCCAGCCCACGCGAAGCCGCCCAGAACTGAGCAGCTTTTTAGCGGCCGCGACGGGGACGCTCATCCACAAGGACGCGTCCCCCCTCGGTCCCATCACCACTTTGCCCGACCTTATGGAGCTGGTCGGGCATCCTCCTTCTTGTGAGGCCGCCAGGATGACTTGGGCGGCCGTCACAGAGTCGTCCAGCCCGGTGACGCGCATTTCCGCGCATTTGACCGGGCGGCCGACTCTCACAACTTCTGGGCTAAGGACGGTCCTAAGCTTAGCAGCAAAGGCGTCCGCCTTCTCCTGCGCCCGCTCACCGTCAATGGTGAGCACGCGCGCGCCAGTTTCTGCAAGGCGGAAGCCGAGCTTGGGGATGTCAAACTCCCCAAGATCGACTTTCGCTCTGGCCTCCTTCAACAGCGTGGCGTACGTGACCCCCCTCTCCACAGCCTTTTCCTCTAGAGTGAGGGTAACGGCCGCAGTGACGGGGGCGCGCAGCCTAGCTTTCTTCTTCTTAGGGGCGGCTTTGGATGGAGTAGCCGTCCCCTTCTTCTTCTTGGCCTTACGCTGGACAGTGGTCCACGGGGCCTCGGCGGGGTAGGGGTTGTTGGTATCCCCCCCTTGCGCCGCCTCCTTAGCGGCCATTGATGGCCGCTTCTTCTTCTTCTTTTTGGCCTTGGGGGCCTTTGGCGGTACGGGTGCAGGCGGCGCCTCTTTTGGGGCCGCCGCGGCCTGTGCCGTCACTGTCGCGTACGTGGGCGCCTTTTTTGGTTTCGGCGCCTTCTTCAGTGCCGCTGTTGTTGGAGGTCCGACGGGAACGTCGGAACTATCTCCCGCTAGCGGTGGTCTGAGCCTCGGGGCCGGCAAAAGTCGGTCCTCCAGGCCGGCAAGTCTCGCGTTTAGCATATTGCCGAGCGTCTCTATATTAGAGCGAGAGACCTCGGCTAATAGCTCGCGCAGATCCTTGTCGGCGGGCGCAGCAGGTGGTTGACGGCGCATCCCCTCCAGCTCGCGGCGCAGTTCGGCCACTTGCTTTTGGAGCTGCGCGTTTTGTGCCTCCAGCCTCGCCATCTCCTCAGTCATTGTGCGGCCTCTGAGTTCGGTGACGGCCGCTCTGATGCTGACGACCGCCTCCTTGAGGCACCGCGTAAATGTGCCCTTCAGGTTTTGAGACTTCGTGGCGACCATGAGTACGGCCTCCAACGAAGTCTCGACACTTTTGGCCAGAGCTGCGTTCGTCTGCTCCGACCTGTCCTCTTCCAATGCAGGGCCCGCACGGAGCGACGCACGCGCCTCCCTTGCCACGCGCGCCGTCACAGCGACCTCTGCTTCGGCCTCGAGCCGTAGGCTTTCGGCCTTCTCCTTATTTAGTTGTGCCTGTGCCTTGGCCAGGCCGACGTATTGGCCGGTTGTTGGAGGCCGGCCACGTCCTCTCTTCACCTTTGGCACCGCACCTTGGCTGGTGGACGGCGCCGTTCCGTCTACGTCCGGGTTTAACCGCCTCTTCAGGGGGGTCGTACGTCCGGTGTGTGCGGGCAATCCCTCGGAGTCCAGCGACATGTCAGTCATGCAACTGGAGTCCGAGAGATAGTCCTCGCTGTCTCGATCGGGTATGTCACGTCCATGGTTGGGGGGCGGCATGATCACGTCGCGCGTGAGCAATACGCGCGGCAGATCTCGGTCGCCCCGCAACTTCTTCTTCTGCATTAATTTTAGCATCCGCTCGTAACCGTTGGTCTGCGGCTTGCTAAAATCAACGTCCTCGTCGGTCAGCAGGCCCGTCTCCGGCGCGGTAATGTGCGCCAGCTTCGGGCCTGGTTGCGCCATCGCGCTTCGCTCCTTATCCACCGTCTGTACCACGGTCTCCTCATCCGCCCTCGCAGCAATTGACCCCTCCGTATACACGGGTCTGACTCTGTCCGAAGACAGAGTGTGGGATTCCCCGGCATTGCCGGGACCCACCCGGAGAATACTTTTATTGTTGCGATCTTCCATATCTCAAAGCTCCGACACCCCGGGTCGCGGGCTTGTTTTCGGGTGTAGCTCACCCATCAAGGAGTTAACAAAAACGGAAAAGATAGTAGAAGAAAGAAAGAAAAGGTGGTGAAAAGATAGAATAAACAAAATAAAACCAATGCAAAAACAAGAAAGTTAAACAAAATAGGTGGTGAAAGATAGAGAAGAAATGATAGCGCCAGCCTTCAGCCGCGTGAGTACCTCACCCCGCAAAAGACGGGGTGGCGCACTCAAGCGTTGCCCAGGGCCACGAACTTGGACGAATTGGCTGAGCCCCAACCTAACCTAACCTTTTTTTTTTTTTTTTTTTTTTTTTTTTTTTTTTTTTTTTTTTTTGCGGGGGGAAATTCGTTACGAATCCCCCGCTGCCCCCGGGGGAGGGCAGCAGGGGTATGTCGGACTCCCCCGGTGCGAGATGGAGTGCACCGGGGTTTACCGACTAAAACCCCCCGATGCCCTTCTTCTGCGCCAATGCGAGGCCGTGGGAATCGCGTTGCATTCTTCCACGACCCCGCAGCGCGTGCCGCAACCGGCTCCCTTCTAATGCGGCGGCCTGGTGTTATGCCGCCGCTTGCCTCTCCGAGAGCTCCCCGGGCATTGGGGAGCTTTCCTTCTCGGGGCCCATAGTGCGGGCGGTGATCCCCCGATCACCGCCCACGGGCCTAGGCGTCCAACTCCATGGCGGGGGCGGACGGAACCGCCCTTGCGCCGTTGGCCTTGGGCTTTTTGTGCCGGGCCTTTTTCGTTGGCGCCTTTCTCTTCGCGCCGGGAGGCGGCTTTGCGACACAGCCGCTTCCTCCCAGCACATGCGCCTTCTCCGGCCTGCCGGCAGCCTCGCACAGGAAGCAGTTGGGCGCTTCCCCGCACTCGGCCGCCTTGTGCCCCGGTTTCCCGCAGCGGAAACAGCTCCGGCTGCGGTCTACCGGGCACTGGCACTTCGCTGCCACGTGGCCGGTGTCTTGGCAGCGAAAGCAGCGCTTAGGCCTCGCGGCCAGCAGCGCCACTTTCGCCGACACCCATCCGACATGCAGCCGCCCAGAGCTTACGAGCTTCTTGGCGGCCGCGACCGGGACACGTATCCATAATGATGCGTCCCCACGTGGCCCCACCGTCAATTGGCCCGACCGTATATCGTCGGCCGAGCACCCTCCTTCCTTCGCGACCGCCTGGATAACGTCGGCGGCCGCTACTGAGTCGTCTAACCCGGCCACGCGGATCTCCGCGCACAGGACCGGGCGGGCGACTTTTACATCGTCCGGTTTCAGGACTGCCTTTAGCCTCGTGGCGAAGGCGTCCGCCTTCTCCTGCGCCCCCTCACCGGCGATGGTGAGGACACGCGCTCCGGTCTCGGCCAGGCGGAAACCGAGCCTGGGGATGCCGAGTTCCCCCAGGTCGATCGCCGCTCTAGCCTCGGCCATCACTTTGGCGTATGTCACCCCTCTTTCCACAGCGCTCGCCCCCAGAGTGAGGGTGACCGCCGCGGTTGCGGGGGGACGAAGTTTCGCCTTCTTCTTTTTCTTTGGGGCGGCCTTGGCTGGTGTAGCCGCCCCTTTCTTCTGTTTTGCCTTGCGTGGACCTACTGTTGTCCACGGGGCCTCGGCGGGGGAGGGGTTGTTGTTCTCCCCCCCTTGCGCCTTCTCCTCAGCAGCCATTAATGGCCGCTTCTTTCCTTTCTTTTTGCTCTTTGAGGCCTTCGGCGGGGCCGGTGTGGGCGGTGCCTCTTTGGGGGGGACCGCAACACTTGGTGCCGCCATTTCCGCATATGTGGGCGCCGTTGCCTTTTTAGGCTTCAGCGCCTTGTTCGTCGGTGCCGCTGATGTTGGGGCACTGACGCTGTCTGCTGCCAGTGGCGGCCGTATTCGAGGCGCCGGCAAGAGTCGGTCCTCTAATCCAGTCAGCCTAGCGTTCAGCATTGTGCCGAACGTCTCCACATTCTTTCGCGACACCTCGTCCAGAAGTTGTCGCAGGTCTTTCTCGGCGGGGCGGTATGCCTGCCGGCGCAGCTCCTCCAGCTCCTGACGCATATCGGCCACTTGCCTGTGGAGCCGCGCGTTTTGTGCCTCCAGCCTTGCCATCTCGTCCGTCATCGAGCGGCCTCTCAATTCAGTAACAGCCGCCCTTATACTGACGACCGCCTCCTTGAGGCACCGTTGGAAGGTGCCTTTCAAGTTCTGAGACTTCGTAGCGACCATGGTTACGGCCTCCAACGAAGTCTCAATACTTTTTGTCAGAGCGGCGTTTGTTTGCTCCAACCTGTCTCCTTCAGTGACTGCAGCGGGGCTTGCGCAGATGGTCGCGCGCGCCTCCCGCGCAGTTTTCATGGTCTCGGCAACCTCTTCTGCGGCCTGAAGCCGGAGAGCCGCCTCCCTCTCTCGATTCAGCTCGGCCTGGGCTTTAGCCAGACCGACATACTGGCCGGTCGTTGGCGGCCGGCCGCGTCCTCTTATGGCCTTCGGCACCGCACCTTTGCTGGTGGACGGCGCCGCCTCTGTCTCGTCCGGGTTCCGCCTCTTAAGGGGGGTCGTACGTCCGGTGGGTGCGGGCAATCCCTCGGAGTCCAGCGACATGGAAGACATGCAGCTGGAGTCCGAGAGATAGTCCTCGCTGTCTCTATCAGGTGTTCTGGGCGGCGGCATGATCACGTCGCGCGTGAGAAGCACGCGCGGTAAGTCTGCGTCGCCCCGTAACTTCTTCTTTCGCATCAACTTCAGTATCCGCTCCACACCGTTGGGCTGCGGCTGACTGAAGTCGACGTCCTCGTCAGTCAGAAGGTCCGTTCTCGACGCGGTAAGGTGCGCCGAGCTCGGCCTGGTATGCGCCATCGCGCCTTCATCTCTCGCCGTCGCAACGGCCTCCTTCCTCTCCACCTCCACCGAAGCATGTTTGGGGCCCCCAGTATACGCGGCCCTATCTCCCGCCGAAACGGGAGTGTGGGATTCCCCGGCAGCGCCGGGACCCACCCTGGGAGAATTTTTCACATGCTGACCTTCCATACTTGTCATTTCTGGGCTGATTCTGGCCCGATCAAGAAGGGGTGATTCTGCCCCAGTGCCCTCGGGACGAGACCGCCTGCTCGCCATGCATCCCATGGCCGGGCACCACAAACCTTGGATTAGGGGCCGTAGAAGCCCATTCGTCACCATTCAAAGAAAAACCTATCACGCAAAACCTAACACACACGCACAGAAGAGTAAATAAAAGAGAAAAAGATAGAAAGAAAAGGTGTTGAAAGATAGAGAAAATAAATAAAATAATGCAAAAAGAAGAGTAAACTATAAAAAGATGGTGAAAGATAGAGAAAGACCGGCGTTCAGCCGCCTGAGTACCTCACCCCGTGTAAAAAGCGGAGTGGCGCACTCAGGCGTTGCCCAGGGACACCAACGTGGAGGAACCGGTATCGTCCCCAACCTAACCTTTTTTTTTTTTTTTTTTTTTTTTTTTTTTTTTTTTTTTTTTTTTTTTTTTTTGCGGGGGGAAATTCGTTACGAATCCCCCGCTGCCCCCGGGGGAAGGCAGCAGGGGTATGTCGGACTCCCCCGGTGCGAGATGGAGTGCACCGGGGTTTACCGACTAAAACCCCCCGATGCCCTTCTTCAGCGCCAATGCGAGGCCGTGGGAATCGCGAAGCATAACTCCACGACCCCGCAGCGCGTGCCGCGACCGGCCCTCTTCTGTTGCGGCGGCTTGCTGTTGTGCCGCCGCCTGCCTTCACCGAGAGCTCCCCGGGCATAGGGGAGCTTTGCGCTCGGGACCCATAATGCGAGCGGCGATCCCCCGATCACCGCCCACGGGTCTAGGCCTCCACTTCCATAGTGGCGGGGGCGGGTGGAACCGCCCTTGCGCCGGCCTTGGGCTTTTTAAGCCGGGCCTTGGAAGCCTTCCTCTTCCTATTCGTGCCGGGGGGCGGCTTGGGTGCTGTAATACAGCCGCTGCTCCCCAGCACGTGCTCCCGCGGCTTGCCCACGGCCTCGCAGGCCGGGCAATTCGGAGCAGCCTCGCACTCTGGCGCCCTGTGCCCCGGCTTCCCGCAGCGGAAACAATTCCGACTGAGGTCCACCGAGGACTTGCACTGCACCGCCAGGTGGCCGGTGTCGAGACAGCGGTAACACCGCTTGGGCCTCGCAGCCAGCAGTGTCACCCCTGCAACGACCCAGCCTATCTGCAGCCGCCCAGAGCTGGTTAGCTTCTTGGCGGCTGACATCGGCACACTGAGCCAGAGGCTTCTCGCACCTCTTGGGCCCACGACAATTCTGCCCGACCGGATATTGGTGGCCGGGCAATCTCCTTCTTTAGCGGCCGCCTCGATGACATCGGCGGCCGTCGTCGCGTCATCCAGCCCGGTGACGCGCATTTCCGCACATTTCACCGGGCGGGCGATCTTCACGATGTCGGGGCTAAGGGTCGCTCGCAGCCTCGTGGCCAAAGCGTCCGCCTTTGCGTCAGCCCCCTCTCCCTCAACCGACAGGACGCGCGCACCCGTCTGCGCCAGGCGGAAGCCGAGTCTGGGGATGTTTAGCTCCCCTAGATCGATCTTCGACCTGGCCTCGCGCAGGATCTTCTCGTAGGTCGCCCCCTTCTCCGCAGCACCCGCCTCGAGAGTGAGGGTGATTGCCGCTGTTGTGGGGGGGCGAAGTCTTGCCTTCTTTTTCTTCTTCGGGGCGGCCTTGGGTGTTTTAGCCGCCCCTTTCTTCTTTCCGGCCTTGCGTGGACCGACGGTGGTCCACGGGGCCTCGGCGGGGGAGGGGTTACTGTTCTCCCCCCCTTGCGCCGCTTCTCTGGCGGCCATTGATGGTCGCTTTTTCTTCACCTTAGCCTTTTTGTTAGGCTTTGGCGGGGCTGGTGCTGGCGGTGCCGCCGCATTTTGCGCCGCCACTTCTGCATAAGTGGTCGCCGTCGCCTTTTTAGGCTTCGGTGCCTTCGTCTTTTCCGCCGCCGGCGGGTTGCCCACAGTGGCACTATCCGCCGCCAGCGGAGGTCTCCTACGGGGCTCCGGAAGGAGCCGGTCCTCGAGACCGGCCAGCCTCGCATTCAGCATGTTGCCGAAGGTATCGATATTGGAGCGCGAAACCTCCGACAACAGCTGTTTCAGATCTTGAACAGCAGGCCTGGACGCCTGCCGCCTCAGCTCGTCTAGCTCCCGGCGCATGGCGTTAATTTGCCGTTGCAGCTGTTCATTCTGGGCTTCCAGAGCCCTTACCTCCTCTGATTGCCCACGGCCCCTCATTTCGGCGACGGCCGTCTTAATGTTGGCGGTCGCCTCTTTGAGGAACCGTTGGTAAGTCCCCTTCAGATTTTGCGACTTCGTGGCGACCATTGTAATCGTCGCCAACGAAGCCTCCACGCTTTGGGCCAGAGCGGAGATGGTTTGCTCTGGCCTATCTTCTCTGGTGACTGAGATTGCGGGGCTTGCGCAGGTTGACGCGCGTGTTTCCCGCGCCATCCTCGCTGATTCGGCCACCTCTTCCTCAGCTTGGAGCCGAAGAGCCTCCTCCTTTTGGCGATTAAGTTCGGCCTGCGCCGACGCCAGACCAACGTACTGGCCGGTGGTAGGAGGACGGCCACGTCCTCTTTTCGGCCTGGGCACCGCCCCTTTGCTAAGAGACGGCACATCGTCATCAACGGTTTTGCGCTTTCGAGGCGTGTCACGATCGGGTATGACGGGCAACCCCTCGGAGTCCAGTGACATGCCAGACATATCACTGGAGTCCGAGAGGTAGTCGTCGCTGTCAAGTCCGGTTAGGCGGTCGGGGATCCGCGCGCGCGTGAGCAACACGAGCGGTACGCGCGGTGCAGCTGCGCTGGAATTCCCCGCCGCTATTGTCTCTGTCTTTATGGAGGGAGGGAGGATCAACTCACGCTTGTGCTGAACGCGCGCAAGCCCCTCCGTGTCTCCTCGCAACTTTTTCCTGTGGAGCAGCCTCAGGAGCCGCTCTCTGCCGTTTTCCACAGGCTGTGAAAAATCGACATCTTCGTCTGTCAATAATGGGTCCGCCGCCGGTGCGGTTAGGGGCACCAGCTCCGGACTCGCGCATGTTGTTGCGCCTTCACCTCCACTCGCCGTCGCCACGGCCTCACCACTCCCACTTGCAATGGTGGCACCCCCCGTATACTTGGGCCAGACCTCTCCCTTCTTTGGAGAGGTGCGGGATTCCCCGACATAGTCGGGACCCGCCCGGGGACTATTTTTCTCATTGCAACCTTCCATATTTGTCAGTTGTGGACTGATTCTGGCCCGATCAAGTGGGGGTGATTCTGCCCCAGTGCCCTTGGGACGAGCCGCCTGCTCGCCACGCATCCCACGGCCGGGCACCACAAACCCTGGATTAGGGGCCGTACAAGCCCATCCATCACCATTCAGAACAAAAACCTAACACGCAAAACCTACACACACGCACAGAAGAGTAAATAAAAAAGAAAAGATAGAAAGAAAAGGTGTTGAAAGATAGACGAAATAAATAAAACAATGCAAAAAAGAAGAGTAAACTATAAAAAGGTGGTGAAAAATAGAGAAAGACGGCGTTCAGCCGCCTGAGTACCTCACCCCGTGTAAAGAGCGGAGTGGCGCACCCAGGCGTCGCCCAGGGACACCAACGAGGAGGAACCGGTATCGTCCCCGTCCCCAACCTAACCTTTTTTTTTTTTTTTTTTTTTTTTTTTTTTTTTTTTTTTTTTTGACGTGGGGAAATACGTTACGTATCCCCCGCCGCCCCCGGGGGAGGGCGGCAGGGTATGACGGACTCCCCCGGCGCGAGATGGAGTGCGCCGGGTTTACCGTCTAAAACCCCCCGATGCCCTTCTTCAGCGCCTTTGACGGGGCCATGGGAATCGCAAAGCATTCTTCCACGACCCGCAGCGCGTGCCGCAACCGGCCCACTTCCAATAGCCGCAACCGGCTCCTTCTCCGAGAGCTCCCCGGGCATTGGGAGCTTGTCATCTCGGGGCCCATGCTGTGGGCGGTGATCCCCGATCACCACCCACGGGCCTATGCTTCTACCTCCATTGCGGCGGGGCGGGTTGAGCGCCCTTGCGCCTTGGGCTTGCGGCCTCTTGAGCCGGGCCCTGGAGGGAGCCTTTCGCTTCCCTTTCGTGCTAGGGGGCGGCTTTGCGAAGACGCAGCTGCCGCTCCCCAGCACGTGTGCCACCTCCTTCTTGCCAGTGGCCTCACACAGCGAGCAGTGCGGATCCGCTCCGCAATCTGCCGCCTTGTGCCCCGGCTTCCCGCACCGGAAACAGCTCCGGCTACGGTCCACCGAGGACTGGCATTTCGCCGCGACGTGGCCGGTGTCCTGGCATCGGTAGCACCGCTTTGGCCTCGCGACCAGCAGCGCCACCTTCGCCGAGACCCAGCCCACGCGAATCCGCCAGATTTGAGCAGCTTTTTAACGGCCGCAACGGGACGCTCATCCATAAGGACGCGTCGCCTCTTGGTCCCACCACTATTTTACCCGACCTGATGGAGCTGGTCGGGCATCCTCCTTCTTGTGAGGCCGCCAGGATGACTTGGGCGGCCGTCACTGAGTCGTCCAGCCCGGTGACGCGCATCTCCGCGCATTTGACCGGGCGGCCGACTCTCACTATCTCCGGGCTGAGGACATTCCTGAGCCTCTCGGCAAAGGCGTCCGCCTTCTCCTGCGCCCGCTCACCGTCGATGGTGAGCACGCGCGCGCCAGTTTGAGCCAGGCGGAACCGAGCTTGGGGATGTCGAATTCCCCAAGATCGATCTTCGCTCTGGCTTCCTTGAGTAGGCTGGCGTACGTTACCCCTTCTCCGCAGCCTTCTCCTCAAGAGTGAGGGTAACGGCCGCAGTGGCGGGGGGTGCGCAGCTTCGCCTTCTTCTTCTTAGGGGCGACTTTGGATGGAGTAGCCGCCCCCTTCTTCTTCTTGGCCTGCGCTGGACATTGGTCCACGGGGCCTCGGCGGGGGAGGGGTTGTTGGTTTCCCCCCCTTGCGCCGCCTCCTGAGCGGCCATTGATTGCCGCTTACTTTTCCTCTTCTTGGGCTTAGAGGCCTTTGGCGGGGCCGGTGCGGGTGGTGCCTCTTTAGGGGCTGCCGCACTCGGTGCCGCCACTTCCGCGTAGGTGGGCGCCTTTTTTGCCTTTGGCGCCTTCTTCTTCTTCGGTGCCGCTGCAGACGGAGCACCGACGGCAATGTCGGCACTGTCCGCTGCCAGCGGTGGCCTTAGTCTCGGGGCCGGCAATAGTCGGTCCTCCAGGCCGGCAAGTCTCGCGTTTAGCATATTGCCGAGCGTCTCTATATTGAAGCGAGAGACCTCGGCTAATAGCTCGCGCAGATCCTTGCCGGCGGGCGCAGCAGGTGGTTGTCGGCGCATCCCCTCCAGCTCGCGGCGTAGTTCGGCCACTTGCCTTTGGAGTTGCGCGTTTTGCGCCTCCAGCCTCGCCATCTCCTCCGTCATTGTGCGGCCTCTAAGTTCGGTGACGGCCGCCCTGATGCTGACGACCGCCTCCTTTAGGCACCGCGTAAATGTCCCCTTCAGGTTTTGAGACTTCGTGGCGACCATGAGTACGGCCTCCAACGAAGTCTCGACACTTTTGGCCAGAGCTGCGTTGGTCTGCTCCGACCTGTCTTCTTCCAATGCAGGGCTCGCACGGAGCGACGCACGCGCCTCTCTGGCCACGCGAGCCGTCACGGCGACCTCTGCCTCGGCCTCGAGCCGGAGACTCTCAGCCTTCTCAGCCCCTCCCAACCTAACCTTTTTTTTTTTTTTTTTTTTTTTTACGAGAGGAAATACTTTTCGTATACCCTGCTGCCCCCGGGGGAGGGCAACAGGGTTATGTGAGACTCCCCCGGCGCGAGATGGAGTGCGCCGGAGTTTACTCACTAAAACCTCTCGATGCCCTCCTTCAGCGCCGTTCGCGGGGCCGTGGGAATCGCAAGGCATTCTTCCACGACCCCGCAGCGCGTGCCGCATCCGGCTCTCTCCCACTGCGGCGGCTGATGACGTGCCGCCGCTACCTCTCCGAGAGCTCCCCGGACATTGGGGAGCTTTCCTCTCGGGGCCCATAGTGTGGGCGGCGATCCCCCGATCACCGCCCACGGACCTAGGCTACGACCTCCATGGCGGCGGGGGCGGGTTGAGCCACCCTTGCGCCTTGGGCTTGCGGCCTCTTGAGCCGGGCCCTGGAGGGAGCCTTACTCCTCACACCTCGGCCGCAGAGGATAGGGCAAGCGGCGCACCGTAATACCGAACTTGCCTCTTCCTCTGCGGCCCCACCGATGCCGTTTTCATGCGGAACGGCCCCGCCGGCTCGCAGGGGGGCAGGGACAGCGGCACAAAACCACCACCCTCTCCCCTGCGACCCTCCACGGCCGCAGAAGATAGGGAGTACGGCGCACCGTAATACCGGCACTCCTCTTCTTCTGCGGCCCCACCACCAGGCGCGTCCGCAGCGGACCGGCTCCTCCAGTCCGCCGGGAGCGCCCCTCCTCGGGCCGGCCTGGCCTCCTGCCCAGCCGGCCCTGGTTGCCTCTTTGCTTCGCCGTGGTCCACCATCCACGGCTACTGAGCCCCACCGCCACGACAAGGCGGGCAACCGTCGGGGGGTCCCCAACCTAACCTTTTTTTTTTTTTTTTTTTTTTTTTTTTACGGGGGGAAATACGTTACGTATCCCCCGCCGCCCCCGGGGGAGGGCGGCAGGGGTATGACGGGCTCCCCCGGCGCGAGATGGAGTGCGCCGGGGTTTACCGTCTAAAACCCCCGATGCCCACCTTCAGCGCCGTTCGCGGGGCCGTGGGAATCGCATTGCATTCTTCCACGACCCCGCAGCGCGTGCCGCAGCCGGCTCTCTTCCTTGCGGCGGCCTGGCGTTGTGCCGCCGCTTCCTCTCCGAGAGCTCCCCGGGCATTGGGGAGCTTTTCACTCGGGGCCCTTACTGTGACCGGCGATCCCCCGATCGCCGGCCACGGGCCTAGGCTTCGACCTCCGTGGCGGGGGGGCGGGTTGCTCCGCCCTTGCGCCTGCGGCCCCGGGCGCCCTGCGCCGGGCCCCAGAGGGAGCCTCTCTCTTCCCACCTCGGCCGCAGAGGATAGGGCAAGCGGCGCACCGCAATACCGAACTTGCCTCTTCCTCTGCGGCCCCACCGATACCGTTTCTATGCGGAACGGCCCCGCCAGCTCGCAGGGGGGTAGGGATAGCGGCACAAAACCACCACCCTCTCCCCCCGCGAGCCTCCACGGCCGCAGAAGATAGGGAGTACGGCGCACCGTAATACCGGCACTCCTCTTCTTCTGCGGCCCCACCGCCAGGCGCGTCCGCAGCGGACCGGCTCCTCCAGTCCGCCGGGAGCGCCCCTCCTCGGGCCGGCCTGGCGTCCTGCCCAGCCGGCCCTGGTTGCCTCTTTGCTTCGCCGTGGTCCACCATCCACGGCTACTAAGCCCCACCGCCACGACAAGGCGGGCAACCGTCGGGGGGCCCCAACCTAACCTAACCTTTTTTTTTTTTTTTTTTTTTTTTTTTTTTTTTTTTTTTTTTTTTTTTTTTTAACGTGCGGAAAATTCTTTACGAATACCCTACGATGCCGGGGGACATCGTAGGGTTATGTGGGACTCCCCAGCGCCTGTGACTGGCGCCGGGTTTACCCACTAAAAACCGCACGATGCCCTCCTTCGCGCCTAGGCCGGGGTCATGGGTATCGCGGAAGCATTCGTCCACGACCCCGCCGGCGCCTGCCTGCCTAACAGGCTCTCCGAAATGCGGCGGCATAGATGGTGTGCCGCCGTTAGCCTTCTCCGAGAGCCCCCCGGGCATAGGGGAGGCTTCTTCTCGGGACCCCTTGGGTGGGCAGCGATCCCCCGATCACCACCCACGGGTCTTAGGCGCCTCTCACTCGGCGTCCATGGCGGGGGCAGCTGGTGCCACCCTTGCGCCATCGGCCTTGGCCACTTTCTGGCGGGCCTTTTTGGTGGGCGTCTTCTTCTTTGGGGGAGGTGGCTTTTTCGCCGAGGTGACACAGCTGCCACTCCCCAACACGTGTTCTGCCTTTTTGCCGGCCGATAGACATACGGGGCAATTTGGGACCGCCCCGCAGTCCGACATTTTATGTCCAGGTTTGCCGCAGCGGAAGCATAGTCCGCTGCGGTCCTCCGCCCGGCAATTGACTCCGATATGGCCTGTGGCAAGGCATCGGTAGCACCGCTTGGGCCGTTTGGCCAGCAGCACTACCTTTGCCGATGTCCACCCAATTTGCAGCCGCCCAGAGCTCGAGAGCTTCTTGGCGGCCGCTACTGGGACGTTCATCCAGAGGGAGCCGTCCCCTCTGCGTCCGGCTACGATCTTGCCCGGCCTGATGGTGTTGGCCGGGCAGCCTCCTTCATTAGCGGCCGCCTCCACGACTTCGGCGACCGTCACAGCATCGTCTAACCCGGTGACGCGCATCTCCGCGCACTTCACCGGGCGGGCCACTTGCACTGCCTCTGAGTCGACGACCGCTTTCAGCCTAGCTGCAAAAGCGTCCGCCTTCTCAGAGGCGCCCTCTCCGTCTACGGTTAGCAGTCGGGCGCCCGTCTCAGCCACCCGGAATCCCAGCTTGGTGATGCCGAAATCCCGGAGGTCGATCCGCGCCCTGGCGTCCGCCAATATTTTGGCGTAGGTCACCCCCCTGTCCTTCGCCCCCTCCTGTAAGGTGAGGGAGATGGCTGCCGTGGTGGGAGTGCGGAGCCTCGCCTTCTTCTTCCTGGCTGGGGCACTTTTGGCTGCCTTCGCCTTTTCTTTCTTATTTTGCCCGCGTGGACCTACTGTTGTCCACGGGGCGTTAGCAGAGGCGGGGGTTGGATTAGCCCTCGTTTCTGCGGCCTCCTGTGCGGCCAAGCTCTTCTTCTTGGTCTTCTTTTTCTTCTTCTTCTTAGGCGCGGCAGGCGGTGCGGGTGTGGTTGCACTGTCGCCTGCCGCTACCTCCGACACTTCGACAACTGTGGCCGGTCTCTTCTCCTTAAGTGCCTTTGGAGCCTTCTTGGTGTTCTTCCCCGGAGCAATATCACTGCCCGCGGCATGAGCCGATGCGGTGTCACTCAGGGAGTCCATTGCCAGTGGTGGGCGAATGCGTGGTTCTGGAAGTAGACGGTTTTCCAGACCAGCCAGCCTGGCGTTCAGCATATTGCCGAAGGTCTCTGCATTGGTGCGTGAGACCTCCGCCAATAGCTGACGCACGTCTTGCTCAGGCGGGCGAGCAACCTGGCGCCGCAGCTCATCAAGCTCACGGCGCATTTCTTCTATTTGCCTCTGGAGCCGGGTGTTGTGGGTTTCCAGGGCCTGTATCTCCTCCGATGCACAGCGGCCCCTCATTTCGCCAACGGCCGCCTTGATGTTGGCGACCGCGTCTTTGAGGAACCGCTGGTAGGTTCCCTTTAGATTAGAGGACCTCGTGGCGACCATAGTTATGGTCTCCAACGAGGCCTCCACGCTCTTGGTCAGCGCAGCGCTTGTTCGCTCGGACTCTTCCTCCATTTTGGCGGGGGTAGCGCAGAGCGACGAGCGCGCCGCTCTAGCAGCCCTCGCCGTTTCGGCCACTTCCTCTTCGGCTTGAAGTCGAAGGGCCTCTTCCTTTGCCTTATTAAGGTCGGCCTGCGCTTTCGCTAGGCCGACGTACTGGCCGGTGGTTGGTGGCCGGCCACGTCCTTTTTTAGGTTTTGGCACCGCTCCCTTTGATATGAGCGGTGCATTGTCGTCTTCAGTGTTCCTCCTTTTGAGGCCAGTCCGTCCGGTGTTGGACTCCCCGGATTCCAGCGACATGGCACTGTTGACCGAGGAGTCCGAGAGATAATCGTCACTATCTCTCGTGCAGTCAAGTCCATGAGGCAGCAACCGCTCGAGCACAACGCGCGGCACTCGCGGTATGGCTGCCTTTTCACTCTCTTCGGGGGGCGTGAGTCTTAGCTCGCGTTCATATTGCACGCGAGCAAGCCCCTCTGTGTCACCCCGTTCTTTCTTCCTCTGGAGGAGCCTCAACAGCCGCTGCACTCCATTAGGCTGCGGCTGAGAGAAATCTACCTCCTCATCTGTCAGAGGTTCCGTTCCCGGTGCGGTTAGGGGCACCGAGCTCGGCCTATTATGCGCCAGCGCGCTTTCCACCCTCCTTTCTCCCGCCTTCTCCTCCTCCATCGCATTATGTGGCCCCCCCGTATACACGGGCCGATCCCCCGCCGAAGCGGGAGTGTGGGATTCCCCATCGCTGGGACCCACCCGGGGAGTATTTTTCATAATACGGCCTTCCATGTTCGTCATTTGTGGACTGATTTTTGGCCCGATCAATTAGGGGTGATTCTGCCCCAGTGCCCTCACGACGAAACCGCCCGTTCGCCACGCATCCCATGGCCGGGCACCACAAACCTTGGATTAGGGGCCGTAAAAGCCCATCCATCACCATTCAGAACAAGAACCAAACACGCTAAACCTAACACACACGCACAGAAGAATAAATAAAAGAGAAAAGATAGACAGAAAAGGTGTTGAAAAGATAGACGAAATAAATAAAATAATGCAAAAAGAAGAGTAAACTATAAAAAGGTGGTGAAAAGATAGAGAAAGACCGGCGTTCAGCCGCCTGAGTACCTCACCCCGTGTAAAAAGCGGAGTGGCGCACCCAGGCGTTGCCCAGGGACACCAACGTGGAGGAACCGGTATCGTCCCCAGACCATACGGGAGCTAACCTAACCTTTTTTTTTTTTTTTTTTTTTTTTTTTTACGGGGGGAAATACGTTACGTATCCCCCGCCGCCCCCGGGGGAGGGCGACAGGGGTATGACGGACTCCCCCGGCGCGAGATGGAGTGCGCCGGGGTTTACCGTCTAAAACCCCCCGATGCCCATCTTCAGCGCCAATGGAGGGGCCGTGGGAAACGCGAGAGCATTCTTCCACGACCCCCCAGCGCGTGCCGCATCCGGCTCCCTTCTAATGCGGCGGCCTGGTATTATGCCGCCGCTTGCCTCTCCGAGAGCTCCCCGGGCATTGGGGAGCTTGCCGTCTCGGGGCCCATAGTGTGGGCGGCGATCCCCCGATCACCGCCCACGGGCCTAGGCGTCCAACTCCATGGCGGGGGCGGGAACCGCCCTTGCGCCGTCGGCCTTGGGCTTTTTGAGCCGGGCCTTTTTGGTTGGCGCCTTTCTCTTCGCGCTGGGGGGCGGCTTTGCTACGCAGCCGCTACCTCCCAGCACATGCGCCTTCTCTGGCCTGCCGGCAGCCTCGCACAAGAAGCAGTTGGGCGCTTCCTTGCACTCGGCCGCCTTGTGACCCGGTTTCCCGCAGCGGAAACAGCTCCGGCTGCGGTCTACCGGGCACTGGCACTTCGCCGCCACGTGGCCGGTGTCCTGGCAGCGGAAGCAGCGCTTAGGCCTCGCGGCCAGCAGCGCCACTCTCGCCGACACCCAGCCAACCCGCAGCCGCCCTGAGCTTGTGAGCTTCTTGGCGGCCGCGACCGGGACACGCATCCACAATGATGCGTCCCCGCGTGGCCCAGCTTTTTTTTTTTTTTTTTTTTTTTTTTTTTTATTTTTTTATTTTTTTTTTTTTTTTTTTTTTTGACGGGGGGAAATACGTTACGTATCCCCCGCCGCCCCCGGGGGAGGGCGGCAGGGGTATGACGGGCTCCCCCGGCGCGAGATGGAGTGCGCCGGGGTTTACCGTCTAAAACCCCCCGATGCCCATCTTCAGCGCCAATGGAGGGGCCGTGGGAAACGCGAGAGCATTCTTCCACGACCCCCCAGCGCGTGCCGCATCCGGCTCCCTTCTAATGCGGCGGCCTGGTATTATGCCGCCGCTTGCCTCTCCGAGAGCTCCCCGGGCATTGGGGAGCTTACCTCTCGGGGCCCATAGTGCGGGCGGCGATCCCCCGATCACCGCCCACGGGCCTAGGCGTCCAACTCCATGGCGGGGGCGGGAACCGCCCTTGCGCCGTCGGCCTTGGGCTTTTTGTGCCGGGCCTTTTTTGTTGGCGCCTTTCGCTTCGTGCTGGGGGGCGGCTTCGCTACGCAGCCGCTACTGCCCAGCACATGGGCCTTCTCTGGTCTGCCGGCAGCCTCGCAGAGGAAGCAGTTGGGCGCTTCCCCGCACTCGGCCGCCTTGTGCCCCGGTTTCCCGCAGCGGAAACAGCTTCGGCTGCGGTCTACCGGGCACTGGCACTTCGCCGCCACGTGGCCGGTGTCCTGGCAGCGGAAGCAGCGCTTAGGCCTCGCGGCCAGCAGCGCCACTCTCGCCGACACCCAGCCAACTCGCAGCCGCCCTGAGCTTGTAAGCCTCTTGGCGGCCGCGACCGGGATACGCATCCACAATGACGCGTCCCCGCGTGGCCCTACCGACAATTGGCCCGACCGAATGTCTTCAGCCGAGCACCCTCCCTCCTTCGCGACCGCCTGGATGACGTCGGCGGCCGCTATTGAGTCGTCCAGCCCGGCAACGCGGATCTCCGCGCACAGTACCGGGCGGGCGACTTTTACGTCTTCCGATGGGAGGACGGACCTCAGCTTCTGGGCGAAGGCGTCCGCCTTTTCCTGCGCCCCCTCACCGGAAATGGTGAGGACGCGCGCTCCTGTCTCGGCCAGGCGGAAACCAAGCCTGGGGATGCCGAGTTCCCCTAGGTCAATCGCCGCTCTAGCCTGACTTAGCATTTTAGCGTAAGTCACCCCCCTTTCCGCAGCACTCGCCCCCAGGGTGAGGGTGACCGCCGCAGTAGTCGGAGGGCGAAGCTTCGCTCTCTTCTTCTTCGGGGCGGCTTTGGCTGTTGTAGCCGCCCCCTTCTTCGTCTTCTTGTCCTTGCGTGGACCTACCTTGGTCCACGGGGCCTCGGCGGGGGAGGGGCTGATGATATCCCCCCCTTGCGCCGCTTCTGCTGCGGCCATTGTTGGCCGCTTCTTCTTCTTGGCCTTTTTGGCCTTGGGCGGGGCCGGAGCAGCCGGAGCCTCTTTGAGGGCCGGTGCAATCGGTGCCGCCATGTCCGCGTATGTTGGCGCCGTCGCCCTTTTGGGCTTCGGTGCCTTCGTCACTTCAGTCGCTGGCGTGGTGCCCACATCGGCACTATCCGCCGCCAGCGGTGGTCTCCTCCTTGGCTCCGGGAGGAGCCTATCTTCTATGCCAGCCAACCTCGCATTCAGCATGTTGCCGAAGGTCTCGATATTAGAGCGCGAGACCTCCGACAACATCTGCTGCAAGTCCTGTGTGGCGGGCTTTGTCGCCTGGCGACGTATCTCTTCCAGCTCCCGGCGCATTGCGTCGAGCTGCTGTTGGAGTAGTTCGTTCTGGGCTTCTAGTGCCCTTATCTCCTCGTTTTCACCGCGGCCCCTCATTTCGGCAAAAGTTGCCCGTATGTTGGCAACTGCTTCTTTGAGGTGCCGCTGAAACGTCCCTTTTAGGTTCTGGGACCTCGTGGCGACCATGGTTATCGCCTCCAGCGAGGCCTCAACACCCTTGGCCAGAGCATGGCTGGTCTGCTCCGACCTGTCTTCTCCAGTGGCTGCGGCGGGGCTTGCGCAGATAGACGCGCGCGCGCCCCGCGCAGTTCTCAATGACTCGGCGACTTCCTCTGCGGCCTGAAGCCGAAGTGCCTCTTCCTTCTCCCGATTTAATTCGGCCTGCGCCTTTGCCAAGCCAACGTATTGGCCCGTGGTCGGCGGGCGGCCGCGTCCTCGCTTTGCCTTCGGCACCGCACCTTTGCTGGTGGACGGCGCCGCCTCTGTCTCGTCCGGGTGTAACCGCCGCTTAAGGGGGGTCGTACGTCCGGTGGGTGCGGGCAATCCCTCGGAGTCCAGCGACATGTCGGTCATGCAGCTGGAGTCCGAGAAATAGTCCTCGCTGTCTCTATCAGGTGTTCTGGGCGGCGGCATGATCACGTCGCGCGTGAGAAGCACGCGCGGTAAGTCTGCGTCGCCCCGTAACTTCTTTTTTCGCATCAACTTCAGTATCCGCTCCACGCCGTTGGGCTGCGGCTGACTGAAGTCGACGTCCTCGTCAGTCAGAAGGTCCGTTCTCGACGCGGTAAGGTGCGCCGAGCTCGGCCTGGTATGCGCCATCGCGCCTTCATCTCTCGCCGTCGCAACGGCCTCCTTCCTCTCCACCTCCACCGAAGCATGTTTTGGGCCCCCAGTATACCTGGCCCTATCTCCCGCCGAAACGGGAGTGTGGGATTCCCCGGCATCGCCGGGACCCACCCTGGGAGAATTTTTAACATGCTGACCTTCCATTGTTGTCAATTGTGGGCTGAGTCTGACCCGATCCAGTAGGGGGGATTCTGCCCCAGTGCCCTTGGGACGAGCCGCCTGCTCGCCACGCATCCCACGGCCGGGCACCACAAACCCTGGATTAGGGGCCGTAAAAGCCCATCCATCACCATTCGAACAAAAACCTATCACGCAAAACCTAGCACACACGCACAGAAGAATAAATAAAAGAGAAAAGATAGAAAGAAAAGGTGTTGAAAGATAGAAAAATAAATAAAAAGAGTGCAAAAGAAGAGTAAACTATAAAAAGGTGGTGAAAGATAGAGAAAGACCGGCGTTCAGCCGCGTGGGTACCTCACCCCGTGTAAAAAGCGGGGTGGCGCACCCAAGCGTTGCCCAGGGACACCAACGTGGAGGAACCGGTATCGTCCCCAACCTAACCTAACCTAACCTAACCTAACCTAACCTTTTTTTTTTTTTTTTTTTTTTTTTTTTTTTTTTTTTTTTTTTAACGGGGGGAAATACGTTACGTATCCCCCGCCGCCCCCGGGGGAGGGCGGCAGGGGTATGACGGGCTCCCCCGGCGCGAGATGGAGTGCGCCGGGGTTTACCGTCTAAAACCCCCCGATGCCCACCTTCAGCGCCGTTCGCGGGGCCGTGGGAATCGCATTGCATTCTTCCACGACCCCGCAGCGCGTGCCGCAGCCGGCTCTCTTCCTTGCGGCGGCCTGTTGTTGTGCCGCCGCTTCCTCTCCGAGAGCTCCCCGGGCATTGGGGAGCTTTTCACTCGGGGCCCTTACTGTGACCGGCGATCCCCCGATCGCCGGCCACGGGCCTAGGCTTCGACCTCCGTGGCGGGGGGGCGGGTTGCTCCGCCCTTGCGCCTGCGGCCCCGGGCGCCCTGCGCCGGGCCCCAGAGGGAGCCTCTCACTTCCCACCTCGGCCGCAGAGGATAGGGCAAGCGGCGCACCGCAATACCGAACTTGCCTCTTCCTCTGCGGCCCCACCGATACCGTTTCTATGCGGAACGGCCCCGCCAGCTCGCAGGGGGGTAGGGATAGCGGCACAAAACCACCACCCTCTCCCCCTGCGAGCCTCCACGGCCGCAGAAGATAGGGAGTACGGCGCACCGTAATACCGGCACTCCTCTTCTTCTGCGGCCCCACCGCCAGGCGCGTCCGCAGCGGACCGGCTCCTCCAGTCCGCCGGGAGCGCCCCTCCTCGGGCCGGCCTGGCCTCCTGCCCAGCCGGCCCTGGTTGCCTCTTTGCTTCGCCGTGGTCCACCATCCACGGCTACTAAGCCCCACCGCCACGACAAGGCGGGCAACCGTCGGGGGGAACCTAACCTAACCTAACCTTTTTTTTTTTTTTTTTTTTTTGACGGGGGGAAATACGTTACGTATCCCCCGCCGCCCCCGGGGGAGGGCGGCAGGGGTATGACGGGCTCCCCCGGCGCGAGATGGAGTGCGCCGGGGTTTACCGTCTAAAACCCCCCGATGCCCACCTTCAGCGCCGTTCGCGGGGCCGTGGGAATCGCATTGCATTCTTCCACGACCCCGCAGCGCGTGCCGCAGCCGGCTCTCTTCTTTGCGGCGGCCTGGTGTTGTGCCGCCGCTACCTCTCCGAGAGCTCCCCGGGCATTGGGGAGCTTGTCACCTCGGGGCCCATCTGTGGGCGGTGATCCCCCGATCACCACCCACGGGCCTAGGCTTCTACCTCCATTGCGGCGGGGGCGGGTTGAGCCGCCCTTGCGCCTTGGGCTTGCGGCCTCTCGTGCCGGGCCCTGGAGGGAGCCTTACTCCACACCTCGGCCGCAGAGGATAGGGCAAGCGGCGCACCGTAATACCGAACTTGCCTCCTCCTCTGCGGCCCCACCGATGCCGTTACCTCGCGGAACGGCCCCGCCAGCTCGCAGGGGGGTAGGGATAGCGGCACAAAACCACCACCCTCTCCCCCTGCGACCCTCCACGGCCGCAGAAGATAGGGAGTACGGCGCACCGTAATACCGGCACTCCTCTTCTTCTGCGGCCCCACCACCAGGCGCGTCCGCAGCGGACCGGCTCCTCCAGTCCGCCGGGAGCGCCCCTCCTCGGGCCGGCCTGGCCTCCTGCCCAGCCGGCCCTGGTTGCCTCTTTGCTTCACCGTGGTCCACCATCCACGGCTACTAGAGCCCCACCGCCACGACAAGGCGGGCAACCGTCGGGGGGAACCTAACCTTTTTTTTTTTTTTTTTTTTTTTTTACGAGAGGAAATACTTTTCGTATACCCTGCTGCCCCCGGGGGAGGGCAACAGGGTTATGTGAGACTCCCCCGGTGCTGATGGAGGTGCACCGGGGTTTACTCACTAAAACCTCTCGATGCCCTCCTTCGGCGCCAAACGCGGGGCCGTGGGGATCGCGGAAGCATTCTTCCACGACCCCGCAGCGCTTGCCGCAACCGGCTCTCTTCTTTTGCGGCGGCTAGGTGAAATGCCGCCGCCTGCCTCTCCGAGAGCTCCCCGGGCATTGGGGAGCTTTTCTTCTCGGGGCCCATAGTGTGAGCGGCGATCCCCCGATCACCGCCCACGGGCCTAGGCCTCTACCTCCATGGCGGGGGCTGGTTGTTCCGCCCTTGCGCCTTCGACTCTTGGCCTCCGCGGCCGAGCCTTTGAGGGGCCTTTTCTCTTCCGGTCTTTTCCAGGAGGCGGCTTGGCTGTGATACAGCCGCTGCTCCCCAGTACATGCTCCTTCGGTTTTTGGGCAGCCTCACACACGGGGCAATTTGGAGTTGCCCCGCATTCAGCCGCCTTGTGGCCCGGTTTCCCGCAGCGGAAACACCTCCGACTGAGGTCAACCGAGCACACACATTTCGTAGCCAAGTGGCCGGTGTCAAGGCATCGGTAACACCGCTTGGGCCTCGCGGCCAGCAGCACCACCTTTGCCGAGACCCAGCCGATACGCAGCCGTTCAGAGCCGAGAAGCTTTTTCGCAGCCACGATGGGGACGCGCATCCATAGAGACGCACTTCCCCTTGGTCCCACAACAATTTGGCCCGACCTGATGGCACTGGTCGGGCATCCTCCTTCAGTGGCGGCCGCCTGGATGACGTCGGCGACCGTCACAGAGTCGTCCAGCCCGGAGACGCGCATGTCAACGCATCTTACCGGGCGGCCAACCTTCACTTCATCCGGGTTTAGGACTGACCTAAGCCTCGCGGCAAAGGCGTCCGCCTTATCCTGCGCCCCATCACCGGCGATGGTGAGGATGCGCGCTCCGGTCTCGGCCAGACGGAAACCAAGCCTGGGGATGCCAAGTTCCCCGAGGTCGATCGCCGCTCTGGCCTGCCCCAACACTTTCGCATACGTCACCCCCTTTTCAGCAGCGTTCGCCCCCAGTGTGAGGGTGACCGCCGCCGTGGCGGGGGGACGAAGATTAGCTTTCTTCTTTTTCTTTTTCTTTTGGGCGGCTTTGGCTGTTGTAGCCACCCTTTTCTTCTTCGCCTTGCGCGGACCTGCTGTGGTCCACGGGGCCTCGGCGGGGGAGGGGTTGGTGTTTACCCCCCCTTGCGCCGCCTCCTGAGCAGCCATTGATGGCTTCTTATTTATGGCCTTCTTTTTCTTGTTGGCCGTTGGCGGGGCTGGTGCGGGTGGCGCCTCTTTTAGGGGGACCGCCGCGCCAGTAGCCGCCATCTCTGCATATGTGGACGCCGTCACCTTTTTAGGCTTCGGCGCCTTCTTCGCCGGTGCCTTCGTTGGTGGGACACCGACGGGAACGTCCGTATTGTCCGCCGCCAGCGGCGGTCTCCTTCTTGGCTCGGGAAGGAGTCTGTCCTCCAACCCAGCCAGTCTCGCATTCAGCATGTTGCCGAAGGTCTCGATGTTGGAACGAGAGACCTCCGACAACAGCTGTTGCAGGTCTTGGGCAGCGGGCCTGGATGCCTGCCGCCTCAACTCCTCCAGCTCCCTGCGCATGGCGTCTATCTGCCTTTGCAGTTGCTGGTTCTGGGCTTCCAGTGCCCGTAACTCCTCCGTTTGACCGCGGCCCCTCATTTCAGCGACGGCTGCCTTTATAGTGACTGCCGCCTCCTTGAGGAACCGCTGGTATGTCCCTTTTAGATTTGAAGACTTTGAAGCGACCATCGTGATTGTCTCCAAAGCCCTCTCTACGCTCTCTGCCAGAGCAGCGCTTGTCCTTTCAGTGTTATCGTCGGCTGGAACTGTGCTTGCGAGGATAGAGGCTCTCGCTTCTCTCACAGCCCGCGCCGTGCCGGCGACCTCAGCCTCAGCCTGAAGCTTGATAGCTTCCGCCTTGGCCCGATTTAACTCTGCCTGGGCTTTAGCCAGGCCGACGTATTGGCCGGTTGTTGGTGGCCGACCACGTCCTCTTTTAGCTTTAGGCACTGCACCTTTGCTGGTGGATGGTGCCGCCTCAGTCTCGTCCGGGTAAAGCCGCCTCTTCAGGGGGGTCGTTCGTCCGGTGGGTGCGGGCAATCCCTCGGAGTCCAGCGACATGTCAGTCATGCAGCTGGAGTCCGAGAGATAGTCCTCGCTGTCTCTTTCAGGTTCAAGTTCACGGGGTTTTGGCATAATGACGTCGCGCGTAAGTAGCACGCGCGGCAGGTCTGCGTCGCCCCGCAACTTCTTCTTTTGTAGAAGCTTTAGCATCCGCTCGTAGCCGTTGGGCTGCGGCTGACTAAAGTCTACTTCCTCATCGGTCAAGAGGTCCGCTGCCGGTGCGGTTAGGAGCGCCGGCTTCGGACCAGAGCGTGTTGTCACGCCTTCCTCTCCTCTCGCCGTCGCAACGGCCCCCTCGTCCCTCATCGCATCAGTTGGCCCCTCCGTATACACGGGCCTGACTCCCGCGGAGGCGGGAGTGTGGGATTCCCCATTGCTGGGACCCACCCGGAGAATACTTTTACTAATACGATCCATCATACTCAGCTCCGACACCCCGGGTCGCGGGCTTGTTTTCGGGTGTAGCTCACCCATCAAAGAGTTAACAAAAAACGGAAAAGATAGTAGGAGAAGAAAGAAAAGTTGGTGAAAGATAGAGAAAAACAAAATAAAAGTAATGCAAAAACAAGAAAGCTAAACAAAATAGGTGGTGAAAGATAGAAGAAGAAAGAAAGATAGATAGAGCCAGCCTTCAGCCGCGTGAGTACCTCACCCCGCAAAAGACGGGGTGGCGTACCCAAGCGTTGCCCAGGGGCACGAACGTGGACGCACTGGCAGACCCCCAACCTAACCTAACCTTTTTTTTTTTTTTTTTTTTTTTTTTTTTTTTTTTTTTTTTTTTTTTTTTTTTTTTTTTTTTTACGGGGGGAAATACGTTACGTATCCCCCGCCGCCCCCGGGGGAGGGCGGCAGGGGTATGACGGGCTCCCCCGGCGCGAGATGGAGTGCGCCGGGGTTTACCGTCTAAAACCCCCCGATGCCCACCTTCAGCGCCGTTCGCGGGGCCGTGGGAATCGCATTGCATTCTTCCACGACCCCGCAGCGCGTGCCGCAGCCGGCTCTCTTCTTTGCGGCGGCCTGGTGTTGTGCCGCCGCTACCTCTCCGAGAGCTCCCCGGGCATTGGGGAGCTTGTCACCTCGGGGCCCATCTGTGGGCGGTGATCCCCCGATCACCACCCACGGGCCTAGGCTTCTACCTCCATTGCGGCGGGGGCGGGTCGAGCCGCCCTTGCGCTTGGGCTTGCGGCCTCTTGAGCCGGGCCCTGGAGGGAGCCTTACTCCTCACACCTCGGCCGCAGAGGATAGGGCAAGCGGCGCACCGCAATACCGAACTTGCCTCTTCCTCTGCGGCCCCACCGATACCGTTTCATGCGGAACGGCCCCGCCAGCTCGCAGGGGGGTAGGGACAGCGGCACAAAACCACCACCCTCTCCCCCTGCGACCCTCCACGGCCGCAGAAGATAGGGAGTACGGCGCACCGTAATACCGGCACTCCTCTTCTTCTGCGGCCCCACCACCAGGCGCGTCCGCAGCGGACCGGCTCCTCCAGTCCGCCGGGAGCGCCCCTCCTCGGGCCGGCCTGGCCTCCTGCCCAGCCGGCCCTGGTTGCCTCTTTGCTTCGCCGTGGTCCACCATCCACGGCTACTGAGCCCCACCGCCACGACAAGGCGGGCAACCGTCGGGGGGAACCTAACCTAACCTTTTTTTTTTTTTTTTTTTTTTTTTTTTTTATTTTTTTTTTTTTTTTACGGGGGGAAATACGTTACGTATCCCCCGCCGCCCCCGGGGGAGGGCGGCAGGGGTATGACGGGCTCCCCCGGCGCGAGATGGAGTGCGCCGGGGTTTACCGTCTAAAACCCCCCGATGCCCACCTTCAGCGCCGTTCGCGGGGCCGTGGGAATCGCAAGGCATTCTTCCACGACCCCGCAGCGCGTGCCACATCCGGCTCTCTCCCACTGCGGCGGCTGATGACGTGCCGCCGCTACCTCTCCGAGAGCTCCCCGGACATTGGGGAGCTTTCCTCTCGGGGCCCATAGTGTGGGCGGCGATCCCCCGATCACCGCCCACGGACCTAGGCTACGACCTCCATGGCGGCGGGGGCGGGTTGAGCCGCCCTTGCGCCTTGGGCTTGCGGCCTCTTGAGCCGGGCCCTGGAGGGAGCCTTACTCCTCACACCTCGGCCGCAGAGGATAGGGCAAGCGGCGCACCGTAATACCGAACTTGCCTCTTCCTCTGCGGCCCCACCGATACCGTTTCTAAGCGGAACGGCCCCGCCAGCTCGCAGGGGGGTAGGGATAGCGGCACAAAACCACCACCCTCTCCCCCTGCGACCCTCCACGGCCGCAGAAGATAGGGAGTACGGCGCACCGTAATACCGGCACTCCTCTTCTTCTGCGGCCCCACCACCAGGCGCGTCCGCAGCGGACCGGCTCCTCCAGTCCGCCGGGAGCGCCCCTCCTCGGGCCGGCCTGGCCTCCTGCCCAGCCGGCCCTGGTTGCCTCTTTGCTTCGCCGTGGTCCACCATCCACGGCTACTAAGCCCCACCGCCACGACAAGGCGGGCAACCGTCGGGGGGAACCTAACCTAACCTAACCTAACCTTTTTTTTTTTTTTTTTTTTTTTTTTTTTTTTTTTTTTTTTTTTTTTTTTTTTAACGAGAGGAAATACTTTTCGTATACCCTGCTGCCCCCGGGGGAGGGCAACAGGGTTATGTGAGACTCCCCCGGTGCTGATGGAGGTGCACCGGGGTTTACTCACTAAAACCTCTCGATGCCCTCCTTCGGCGCCAAACGCGGGGCCGTGGGGATCGCGGAAGCATTCTTCCACGACCCCGCAGCGCTTGCCGCAACCGGCTCACTTCTTTTGCGGCGGCTAGGTGAAATGCCGCCGCCTGCCTCTCCAAGAGCTCCCCGGGCATTGGGGAGCTGATAGTCTCGGGGCCCATAGTGTGAGCGGCGATCCCCCGATCACCGCCCACGGGCCTAGGCTTCCATCACCTCTATGGCGGGGGCGGTCGGAGCCGCCCTTGCGCCGGCCTTGGGCTCTTTGAACCGGGCCTTCTTAGTGGGAGCCTTGCTCTTCTTCTTGGGGGCCGGCTTCTTCGCAGCTCCAACACAGCCGCTGCTGCCCAGCACGTGCCCCCTCTCCTCTTTGCCGACGGCCTCGCACAGGAAGCAGTTGGGCGCTTCCCCGCACTCGGCCGCCTTGTGCCCCGGTTTCCCGCAGCGGAAACAGCTCCGGCTGCGGTCGACCGGGCACTGGCACTTCGATGCTACGTGGCCTGTGTCCATGCAGCGAAAGCAGCGCTTAGGCCTCGCGGCCAGCAGCGCTACCCTCGCGGACACCCATCCTACACGCAGCCGCCCAGAGCTGGTTAGTCTCTTGGCAGCCGCGACCGGGACGCGCATCCATAAGGATCCGTCCCCCCATGGCCCCACTCTAATTTGGCCCGACCTGATGTCGCCAGGCAAACACCCTCCTTCGCGTGCGACCGCCTCAATGACATCAGCAGTCGTCACTGAGTCATCCAGCCCGGCGATGCGCACTTCGACGCACCTCACCGGGCGGGCGACTTTCACCTCTTCCGGCTTCAGGACTGTCCTGAGCCTAGCGGCAAAGGCGTCCGCCTTGTTCTGCGCATCCTCTCCAGCAATGGTGAGGACGCGCGCTCCCGTCTCAGCCAGGCGGAAACCGAGCCTGGGGATGCCAAGTTCCCCCAGGTCGATCGCCGCTTTAGCCTCGGCCAACACCTTGGCGTATGTCACCCCTCTTTCCGCAGCGCTCGCCCCCAGAGTGAGGGTGACCGCCGCAGTCGCAGGGGGACGAAGTTTCGCCTTCTTCTTCGTTTTCTTTGGGGCGGCATTGGCTGGTTTAACCGCCCCTTTCTTCTGTTTGGCCTTGCGTGTACCTACTGTGGTCCACGGGGCCTCGGCGGGGGAGGGGTTGCTGTTATCCCCCCCTTGCGCCGCTTCTCTTGCAGCCATTGTTGGTTGCTTTCTCTTTTTCGCCTTAGGCGGGGCCTGTGCTGGCGGTGCCACTTTTGGGGGAACCGCCGCACGTTGCGACGCCACTTCCGCATACGTGTGCGCCGTTGCCTTTTTAGGCTTCCGCGCCTTCACTCTTTCCGTCGTCGGTGGGGCGCTGACTGGAATGTCAGCACTGTCTGCTGCCAACGGTGGTCTTCTCCTCGGCTCTGGCAGGAGCCTGTCCTCTATGCCTGCTAACCTCGCATTCAGCATGTTGCCGAAGGTCTCAATATTAGAGCGCGAGACCTCCGACAACATCTGTTGCAAGTCGTTGGTGGCGGGCTTGGACGCCTGGCGATGCAACTCCTCAAGCTCCCGGCGCATTGCGTCGAGCTGTTGTTGCAGCCGCTCGTTCTGGGCTTCCAGTGCCCTAATCTCCTCGCTTTCACCGCGGCCCCTCAATTCGGCGAAGGTTGCCCTTATATTGACAACAGCCTCTTTAAGGTGCCGCTGAAACGTCCCTTTTAGATTTTGAGACCTCGTGGCGACCATGGTTATCGCCTCAAGCGAGGCCTCAACACTCTTGGTCAGAGCATAGCTGGACTGCTCTGACCTGTCTCCTCCGGTAGCTGTGGCGGGGCTTGCGCAGATGGACGCGCGCGCCCCGCGTGCAGCTTTCATCGTTTCGGCGACCTCCTCTGCGGCCTGAAGCCGAAGAGCTTCCTCCTTCTCCCTATTCAGCTCGGCCTGCGCCTTGGCCAGACCAACGTATTGGCCGGTGGTTGGCGGGCGGCCGCGTCCGCGTTTGGGCTTGGGTACCGCTCCCTTACTAAGGGGCGGCACATTGTCATCGTCCTGTTTCCTCTTTCGAGCCATGTCACGTCCGGGTATTGCGGGCAACCCCTCGGAGTCCAGCGATAAGGCGCTGGAGTCCGAGAGGCAGTCCTCGCTGTCACAGTCTGTGGAGGGGGGTTCGGGCATCAGCGCACGCGTGAGCATCACGCGTGGCATTCCTTCCGTGTCGCCCCTCAAAGCCTTCTTTCTTAAAAGTTCAAGCAACCGGCGCCTTCCATCAGGGACCGGTTGCGAGAAGTCGGTGTCTTCGTCCGTTAATTTGCCCGACTCTGACGCGGTGATGAGCGTCAGCTTCGGGCCTGGGTGCGCAATCGCACCACTCTCCTTTCTCCTCGTCCTCACAACCTCCTCCTCTCCACTCGTAACGGTTGGCCCCTCCGTATACACGGGCCTGACTTCCCCCTTCGGGGAAGTGTGGGATTGCCCAGCATCGCTGGGACCCACCCGGAGAATACTTTGACTGTTACGACTTTCCATTCTCAAATCTCCGACACCCCGGGTCGCGGTCTCTTTTTTCGGGGGTGAGCTCCCCCATCAGAAGAGTTAAATAAAAAGGAAATATAGTAACGAGATGAAAGAAAAGGTGGTGAAAGATAGAAAAATAAAATAAAACTAAATGCAAAACACAAGAAAGTTATACAAAATAGATGGTGAAAGATAGTGAAGAAAAGAGATAGCGCCAGCCTTCAGCCGCGTGGGTACCTACCACCCCGCAAAAGACGAGGTGGCGCACCCAAGCGTTGCCCAGGGCCACGAACGAGGACGAACTGGCTGAGCCCCAACCTAACCTAACCTAACCTAACCTAACCTAACCTTTTTTTTTTTTTTTTTTTTTTTTTTTTTTGACGGGGGGAAATACGTTACGTATCCCCCGCCGCCCCCGGGGGAGGGCGGCAGGGGTATGACGGGCTCCCCCGGCGCGAGATGGAGTGCGCCGGGGTTTACCGTCTAAAACCCCCCGATGCCCTTCTTCAGCGCCTTTAACGGGGCCGTGGGAATCGCAAAGCATTCTTCCACGACCCCGCAGCGCATGCCGCAGCCGGCTCTCTTCTTTGCGGCGGCCTGATGTTGTGCCGCCGCCTGCCTCTCCGAGAGCTCCCCGGGCATTGGGGAGCTTGTCGTCTCGGGGCCCATATTGTGAGCGGCGATCCCCCGATCACCGCCCACGGGCCTATGCCTCAACCTCCATTACGGCGGGGGCGGGTTCGTCCGCCCTTGCGCCTTGGGCTTGCGGCCTCTTGAGCCGGGCCCTGGAGGGAGCCTTTCGCTTCCCTTTCGTGTCAGGGGGCGGTTTTGCGAATACACAGCCACCGCTCCCCAGCACGTGTGCCACCTCCTTCTTGCCAGTGGCTTCACAAAGCGAGCAGTGCGGATCCGCTCCGCAATCTGCCGCCTTGTGCCCCGGCTTCCCGCACCGGAAACAGCTCCGGCTACGGTCCACCGAGGACTGGCATTTCGCCGCGACGTGGCCGGTGTCCTGGCATCGGTAGCACCGCTTAGGCCTCGCGGCCAGCAGTGCCACCTTCGCCGAGACCCAGCCCACGCGAAGCCGCCCAGAGCTGAGCAGCTTTTTAGCGGCCGCGACGGGGACGCTCATCCATAGGGATGCGTCTCCTCTCGGTCCCATCACCACTTTGCCCGACCTGATGGAGCTGGTCGGGCATCCTCCTTCTTGTGAGGCCGCCAGGATGACTTGGGCGGCCGTCACAGAGTCGTCCAGCCCGGTGACGCGCATCTCCGCGCATTTCACCGGGCGGCCGACTCTCACTACCTCCGGATTAAGGACAGTCCTGAGCTTTGAGGCAAAGGCGTCCGCCTTCTCCTGCGCCCGCTCACCGTCAATGGTGAGCACGCGCGCGCCAGTTTCCGCCAGGCGAAAACCGAGCTTAGGGATGTCGAATTCCCCAAGATCGATCTTCGCTCTGGCTTCCTTGAGCAGGCTGGCGTACGTTACCCCCTTCTCCGCAGCCTTCTCCTCAAGAGTGAGGGTAACGGCCGCAGTGGTGGGGGTGCGCAGCTTCGCCTTCTTCTTCTTAGGGGCAACTTTGGATGGAGTAGTCGCCCCCTTCTTTTTCTTGGCCTTGCGTGGACCTGCTGTGGTCCACGGGGCCTCGGCGGGGGAGGGGTTGTTGGTGTCCCCCCCTTGCGCCGCCTCCTGAGCGGCCATTGATGGCCGCTTTTTGCTCTTCTTAGCCTTTGAGGCCTTTGGCGGAGCGGGTGCAGGCGGTGCCTCTTTTGGGGCCGCCGCAACCTGCGCCGTCACTGTCGCGTACGTGGGCGCCTTTTTTGTTTTTGGCGCCTTCTTCTTCGGTGCCGCTGTTGTTGGGGCACCGACGGGGACGTCGGTTCTATCCCCCGCCAGCGGTGGTCTTATTCTTGGGGCCGGCAAAAGTCGGTCCTCCAGGCCGGCAAGTCTCGCGTTTAGCATATTGCCGAGCGTCTCTATATTGGAGCGAGAGACCTCGGCTAATAGCTCGCGCAGATCCTTGTCGGCGGGCGCAGCAGGTGGTTGTCGGCGCATCCCCTCCAGCTCGCGGCGTAGTTCGGCCACTTGCCTTTGGAGCTGCGCGTTTTGCGCCTCCAGCCTCGCCATCTCCTCCGTCATTGTGCGGCCTCTAAGTTCGGTGACGGCCGCCCTGATGCTGACGACCGCCTCCTTTAGGCACCGCGTAAATGTGCCCTTCAGGTTTTGAGACTTCGTGGCGACCATGAGTACGGCCTCCAACGAAGTCTCGACACTTTTGGCCAGAGCTGCGTTGGTCTGCTCCGACCTGTCTCCTTCTAGTGCAGGGCTCGCACGTAGCGACGCACGCGCCTCCCTTGCCACGCGCGCCGTCACGGCGACCTCTGCTTCGGCCTCGAGCCGGAGACTCTCAGCCTTCTCCTTGTTTAGCTGTGCCTGAGCCTTGGCCAGGCCGACGTATTGGCCGGTTGTTGGTGGCCGGCCACGTCCTCTCTTCGCCTTTGCCACTGCGCCTCTACTGGTAGACGGCGCCACTTCGTCTTCGTCCGGGTGTAACCGCCTCTTTAGGGGGGTTGTACGTCCGGTGGGTGCGGGCAATCCCTCGGAGTCCAGCGACATATCAGTCATGCAGCTGGAGTCCGAGAGATAGTCCTCGCTGTCTCTATTCGGGTTGTCAAGTCCTTGTTTTGGCGGCGGCATGATCACGTCGCGCGTGAGTAGCACGCGCGGCAGATCCGCGTCGCCCCGTATCTTCTTCTTTTGCATGAGCTTTAGCATGCGCTCGACCCCGTTGGGCTGAGGCTGGCTAAAGTCCACGTCCTCATCCGTGAGTAAGTCCGCCGCCGGTGCGGTAAGGGGCACCGGCTTCGAACTCGCGCGCGTAGTCACGCCTCCCTCTTCTCCACTCACCGTCGCAACGGCCTCCACGTCCCCACTCGCATTGTTGGCACCCTCCGTATACGTGGGCCAGACTGCGCCCGAAGACTCTTCGGACGCAGTGCGGGATTCCCCGACAGTTGTCGGGACCCGCCCGGAGAAACTTTTTACAGTGCGATCCATCCCATTCAAATCACCGACACCCCGGGTCGCGGGCTTGTTTTCGGGTGTAGCTCACCCATCAAAGAGTTAACAAAAACGTAAAAGATAGTAGGAGAAGAAAGAAAAGGTGGTGAAAGATAGAATAAACAAAATAAAACTAGTGCAAAAACAAGAAAGTTAATCAAAATAGATGGTGAAAGATAGAGAAGAAAGAGAAAGCGCCAGCCTTCAGCCGCGTGGGTACCTCACCCCGCAAAAGACGGAGTGGCGCACCCAAGCGTTGCCCAGGGCCACGAACGAGGACGAACTGGCTGAGCCCCAACCTTTTTTTTTTTTTTTTTTTTTTTTTTTTTTTTTTTTTTTTTTTTTTTTTTTTTTTTTTTTTTTTTTTTTTTTTTTTTGACGGGGGGAAATACGTTACGTATCCCCCGCCGCCCCCGGGGGAGGGCGGCAGGGGTATGACGGGCTCCCCCGGCGCGAGATGGAGTGCGCCGGGGTTTACCGTCTAAAACCCCCCGATGCCCACCTTCAGCGCCAATGGAGGGGCCGTGGGAAACGCGAGAGCATTCTTCCACGACCCCCCAGCGCGTGCCGCATCCGGCTCCCTTCTAATGCGGCGGCCTGGTATTATGCCGCCGCTTGCCTCTCCGAGAGCTCCCCGGGCATTGGGGAGCTTACCTCTCGGGGCCTATAGTGCGGGCGGCGATCCCCCGATCCCCGCCCGCGGGCCTAGGCGTCCAACTCCATGGCGGGGGCGGCCGGAGCCGCCCTTGCGCCGCTGGCCTTGGGCTTTTTAAGCCGGGCCTTTTTAGTTGGCGCCTTTCGCTTCGTGCTGGGGGGCGGCTTCGCTACGCAGCCGCTACTGCCCAGCACATGTGCCTTCTCTTGTCTGCCGGCGGCCTCGCAGAGGAAGCAGTTGGGCGCTTCCCCGCACTCGGCCGCCTTGTGCCCCGGTTTCCCGCAGCGGAAACAGCTCCGGCTGCGGTCTACCGGGCACTGGCACTTCGCCGCCACGTGGCCGGTGTCCTGGCAGCGGAAGCAGCGCTTAGGCCTCGCGGCCAGCAGCGCCACTCTCGCCGACACCCAGCCAACCCGCAGCCGCCCTGAGCTCGTGAGCTTCTTGGCGGCCGCGACCGGGACACGCATCCACACTGACGCGTCCCCGCGTGGCCCCACCGTCAATTGGCCCGACCTGATGTCGTCGGCCGAGCACTCTCCTTCTTTCGCGACCGCCTGGATGACGTCGGCGGCCGCTATTGAGTCGTCCAGCCCGGCCACGCGGATCTCCGCGCACAGGACCGGGCGGGCGACTTTTACGTCTTCCGGTGGCAGTACGGACCTCAGCCTAACGGCGAAGGCGTCCGCCTTTTCTTGCGCACCCTCACCAGCAATGGTGAGGACGCGCGCTCCTGTCTCGGCCAGTCGGAAACCGAGCCTGGGGATGCCGAGCTCCCCCAGGTCGATCGCCGCTCGGGCTTCGGCCAACACCTTGGCGTACGTCACCCCCCTTTCAGCAGCGTTCGCCCCCAGGGTGAGGGTAACCGCCGCTGTCGTGGGAGGGCGAAGTTTCGCCTTTTTCTTCCTCTTCGGGGTGGCTTTGGCTGGTGTAGCCGCCAACTTCTTCTTCTTGGCCTTGCGTGGACCTGCAACTGTCCACGGGGCCTCGGCGGGGGAGGGGTTGCTGTTATCCCCCCCTTGCGCCGCTTCTCTTGCGGCCATTGTTGGCCGCTTCTTCTTTGCCTTCTTAGGCTTAGGCGGGGCCGGTGCAGGCGGTGCCTCTTTAGGGGCCGCCGCACTTTGTGCCGCTTTTTCCGCATATGTGGGGGGAGCCGATGCCTTTTTAGGTTTCGGCGCCTTCCCCTTCGGTGCCTCTGGTGATGGGGCACCGACACTGTCCGCTGCCAGTGGCGGCCGTCTTCGAGGCTCCGGCAAGAGACGGTCCTCTAATCCGGCCAGCCTGGCGTTGAGCATGTTGCCCAAGGTCTCTATATTAGAGCGAGAGACCTCGGCCAACAGCTCACGCATGTCATTTCCGGTGGGCGCGGGTGGTCGCCGGCGCAGCTCTTCCAACTCGCGACGCATATTCGCCACTTGCTCCTGGAGCCGCGCGTTTTGGGCTTCCAAGGCCTTCATCTCTTCCGATTGTCCGCGGCCCCTCATTTCAGCGAAGGTTGCCCGGATGTTGGCAACTGCCTCTTTCAGGTGCCGCTGGAACGTCCCTTTCAGATTTTGGGACCTCGTGGCGACCATGGTTATCGCCTCCAGCGAGGCCTCAACTCCCTTGGCCAGAGCATAGCTGGTCTGCTCCGACCTGTCTCCTCCAGTGACTGCGGCAGGGCTAGCGCAGATAGTCGCGCGTGCCCCCCGCGCAGTTTTCAGCGACTCGGCAACTTCCTCAGCGGCCTGAAGCCGAAGCGCTTCCTCCTTCTCCCGGTTCAGTTCGGCCTGCGCCTTGGCCAAGCCAACGTATTGGCCGGTGGTCGGCGGCCGGCCGCGTCCTCGCTTGGGCTTCGGCACCGCACCTTTGCTGGTGGACGGCGCCGCCTCTGTCTCGTCCGGTTGTAACCGCCTCTTAAGGGGGGTTGTTCGTCCGGTGGGTGCGGGCAGTCCCTCGGAGTCCAGCGACATGTCAGTCATGCAGCTGGAGTCCGAGAGATAGTCCTCGCTGTCTCTGTCAGGTAATCGGGGCGGCGGCAAGATCACGTCGCGCGTTAAAAGCACGCGCGGCAAGTCTGGGTCGCCCCGTATCTTCTTTTTCTGCATTAACTTCAGTAGCCGCTCAACCCCGTTGGGCTGCGGCTGACTGAAGTCAATGTCTTCGTCAGTCAGGAGGCCCGTCTCCGGCGCGGTGATGTGCGCCAGCTTCGGGCCTGGTTGCGCTATCGCGCCTCTCTCTTTATCCACCGCCTTAACCACGGCCTCCTCATCCGCCCTCGCAGCAATTGACCCCTCCGTATACACGGGTCTGACTCTGTCCGAAGACAGAGTGTGGGATTCCCCGGCATTGCCGGGACCCACCCGGAGAATACTTTGATTGTTGCGACTCATCATCTTCAAAACTCCGACGCCCCGGGTCGCGGGCTTGTTTTCAGGTGTAGCTCACCTATCGCAAGAGTTAACCAAAACGGAAATGATAGTAGGAGAAGAAATAAAAGATGGTGAAAGGATAGAGAAAACAAAATAAAAATTAACACAAAACAAGAAAGCTAAACAAATAGATGGTGAAAGATAGACAAGAAAGAGATAGCGCCAGCCTTCAGCCGCGTGGGTACCTCACCCCGCAAAAGACGGGGTGGCGCACCCAAGCGTTGCCCAGGGCCACGAACTAGGACGAACTGGCTGAGCCCCAACCTAACCTAACCTAACCTAACCTTTTTTTTTTTTTTTTTTTTTTTTTTTTTTTTTTTTTTTTTTTTTTTTTTTTTTTTTTTTTTTTTACGGGGGGAAATACGTTACGTATCCCCCGCCGCCCCCGGGGGAGGGCGGCAGGGGTATGACGGGCTCCCCCGGCGCGAGATGGAGTGCGCCGGGGTTTACCGTCTAAAACCCCCCGATGCCCACCTTCAGCGCCGTTGGCGGGGCCATGGGAATCGTATTACATTCTTCCATGACCCCGCAGCGCGTGCCGCAACCGGCTCACTTCTTTGCGGCGGCCTGGTGTTGTGCCGCCGCCTGCCTCTCCGAGGGCTCCCCGGGCATTGGGGAGCTTTTCACTCGGGACCCTTGTTGTGAGCAGCGATCCCCCGATCGCCGCTCACGGGTCTAGGACTCCATCACTTCGGCGGGGGCGGGCAGAACCGCCCTTGCGCCTGAGGCCTTTGGCTTTTTAAGGCGGGCCTTTTTTGTGGGAGCCTTTCCCCTTTTCTTGCCGGGGGGCGACTTTTTGGCAGCTGTAATGCAGCCAGCAGCCCCCAGCACGTGCTCCTTCGGCTTCCCGGTCGCCTCACATACGGGGCAGTTAGGATCTGCCCCGCATTCTGGCGCCCTGTGGCCCGGCTTCCCGCAGCGGAAACAGTTCCGACTGAGGTCCACCGAGCACACGCACTTCGCCGCCAAGTGGCCGGTGTCCAGACACCGGTAACACCGCCTTGGCCTCGCGGCCAGCAGCGCTACCTTTGCCAGGACCCAGCCGACCTGCAGCCGCCCAGAGCTCGAAAGCTTCTTTGCGGCCGCAACAGGAACGCTTAGCCATATTGACCTAGCGCCCCTAGGGCCCACCACTATTTTGCCCGACCGGATGTTGGTGGCCGGGCATCCTCCTTCTTTAACGACCGCCTTGATGACGTCGGCGGCCGTCGTCGCGTCGTCCAGCCCGGAGACGCGCATTTCCGCGCACTTCGCCGGGCGGGCGATTCGTACGACATCTTGGTCGAGCACCTCCTTCAGCCGTGTGGCAAAGGCGTCGGCCTTCTCCTGTGCGCCCTCTCCTGACAGCAACAGGAGTCGAGCGCCGGTCTGAGCCAGGCGGAATCCGAGCTTGGGTATCCCGAACTCCGCCAGGTCGATCTTGCTCCTTGCTTCCGCGAGCACAGAGGCGTAGGTGACGCTCCGATCCGCGGCCCCCGCCTCTAGGGTGAGGGTGACCGCTGCTGTGGTCGGAACGCGTAGCCTTGCCTTCCTCTTCCTCTTCTTCTTTGGGGCGGCTTTGGGTGTTGTAGCCGCCCCCTTCTTCTTCTTGTCGGCCTTGCGCGGACCGACGGTGGTCCACGGGGCCTCGGCGGGGGAGGATCCGGTGGGCGCACTCCTTTGCGCCGCCTCTTGAGCGGCCATTGATGGCCGCTTCTTCTTCGTTTTGGCTTTTTTAGCCTTCGGTGGTGCGGGCACATCAGGGGCCTCAGTTGGTACCGCTGCGCTCGTCGCCACCTTTGTCACTTCCGGGGTTTTCTCCCTTGTCTCTCTGTCCGCTGCCAGCGGGGGACGGCGGCGTGGTTTCGGGAGGAGGCGGTCCTCCAGCCCGGCCAGTCTAGCGTTCAGCATGTTGCCGAAGGTCTCTATGTTGGTACGAGAGACCTCCGACAACAGCTGGCGCAACTCTTTCTCCGCGGGTTGTGTCGTCCGCCGGCGCAGCTCTTCAAGCTCCCGACGCATTTTGGCAATTTGTTGCTCGAGCCGTGCGTTTTGGGCTTCGAGCCTCTTCATCTCGTCGGTAGCGGAGCGGTCCTTTAGTTCGGCTACCGCTGTTCTGATGGACGCTACCGCCTCCTTAAGGTACCTCTGATAAGTACCTTTGAGGTTCGAGGACTTCGTGGCGACCATATTGATGGACTCCAACGAAGCCTCGACCCTCTTGGTCAGAGCCGCACTCGTTAGCTCCGACGCTTCTTCTGCGGGGGGTGCGTTAGGGCCAGAGCAGATGGGCGCTCTCGCCTGTCTCGCTACCCTTGCCGATTCGGCGATCTCGGCCTCGGCCTGAAGCCGGAGGCTTTCCGCCTTCTCTCTATTTAGCTCTGCCTGCGCCTTCGCCAGGCCGACGTATTGGCCGGTTGATGGTGGCCGACCACGTCCTCTCTTAGCCTTCGGCACCGCACCTTTGCTGGTGGACGGCGCCGTTTCGTCACAGTCCGGGAGTAGCCGCCGCTTAAGGGGGGTCGTACGTCCGGTGGGTGCGGGCAATCCCTCGGAGTCCAGCGACATGTCAGTCATGCAACTGGAGTCCGAGAGACAGTCCTCGCTGTCAAATTCGGGTTTCTCACGTCCTTGTTGGGGTGGCGGCATGATCACGTCGCGCGTGAGCAATACGCGCGGCAGATCACGGTCGCCCCGCAACTTCTTCTTCTGCATTAATTTTAGCATCCGCTCCACGCCGTTGGTCTGCGGCTGACTAAAATCAACGTCCTCATCGGTCAGGAGGCCCGTCTCCGGCGCGGTAATGTGCGCCAGCTTCGGGCCTGGTTGCGCCATCGCGCGTCTCTCCTTCTCTACCGTCTTTACCACGGTCTCGTCATCCATCTCCACAGCAACAGGTGCCCCCCCCGTATACGTGGGGCGACCCCCCGCCGAAGCGGGAGTGTGGGATTCCCTCCTAAGAGGACCCACCCGGGGAATATTATCCTTATTGCTCTCCATATGTGCTCGGATATGGGCTGAGTCACGCCCGATCCATCAGGGGGGATTCTGCCCCAGTGCCCTTGGGACGAGCCGCCTGCTCGCCACGCATCCCATGGCCGGGCACCACAAACCCTGGATTAGGGGCCGTAAAAGCCCATCCATCACCATTCAAACAAAAACCTAACACGCAAAACCTAACACACACGCACAGAAGAGTAAATAAAAGAGAAAAGATAGAAAGAAAAGGTGTTGAAAAATAGACGAAATAAATAAAATACTGTAAAAAGAAGAGTAAACTATAAAAAGGTGGTGAAAGATAGAGAAAGACCGGCGTTCAGCCGCCTGAGTGCCTCACCCCGTGTAGAAAGCGGAGTGGCGCACCCAGGCGTTGCCCAGGGACACCAACGAGGAGGAACCGGTATCGTCCCCAACCTAACCTTTTTTTTTTTTTTTTTTTTTTTTTTTTTTTTTTTTTTTTACGGGGGGAAATACGTTACGTATCCCCCGCCGCCCCCGGGGGAGGGCGGCAGGGGTATGACGGGCTCCCCCGGCGCGAGATGGAGTGCGCCGGGGTTTACCGTCTAAAACCCCCCGATGCCCTTCTTCAGCGCCAGTGGAGGGGCCGTGGGAATCGCGTTGTATTCTTCCACGACCCCCCAGCGCGTGCCGCAACCGGCTCACTTCTTTGCGGCGGCCTGGTGATATGCCGCCGCCTGCCTCTCCGAGAGCTCCCCGGGCATTGGGGAGCTTTTCCTCTCGGGGCCCATAGTGTGGGCGGCGATCCCCCGATCACCGCCCACGGGCCTAGGCTTCGACCTCCATGGCGGGGGCGGGTTGAGCCGCCCTTGCGCCCTGGGCTTGCGGCTTTTTATGCCGGGCCCTTGAGGGAGCCTTCCTCTTCCGGTCTTTACCGGGGGGCGGCTTTGCTGATATACAGCCGCTGCTCCCCAGCACATGGTCACTCTTGTCCTTGCCGACGGTCTCGCACAAGAAGCAGTTTGGCTCTGCCTCGCACTCGACCGCCTTGTGCCCCGGCTTTCCGCAGCGGAAACAGCTCCGGCTGCGGTCCACCGTGCACTGACACTTGGACGCCACATGGCCGACGTCCATGCATCGGAAGCACCGCTTGGGCCTCGCGGCCAGCAGTGCCACCTTTGCCGACACCCATCCTATGCGCAGCCGCCCAGAGCTCAGAAGCTTCTTGGCGGCCGCGACGGGAGCGCGCATCCAGAGTGACGCGTCCCCCCTTGGTCCCACCACTATTTTGCCCGACCTGATAGTATTGGTCGGGCATCCTCCTTCGTGCGCAACGGCCTGGATGACCTGGGCCGCCGTCACTGAGTCGTCCAGCCCGGAGACGCGCAACTCTGCACATCTCACCGGGCGGCCGACTCTCACCATATCCGGGCTTAGGACGGTCCTCAACCTCTCGGCGAAGGCGTCCGCCTTCTCCTGCGCCCCCTCACCAGCTATGGTGAGCACGCGCGCACCTGTCTCTGCCAGGCGAAAACCGAGCCTGGGGATGTTGAATTCCCCGAGGTCGATCTTCGCTTTGGCTTCACTCAGTAGCTTGGCGTACGTTACCCCTGTCTCCGCAGCTTTCTCCTCTAGGGTGAGGGTAACGGCCGCAGTGGCAGGGGTGCGTAGTCTCGCTTTCTTCTTTTTCTTGGGCGCGGCCTTGGATGTTGTGGCCGCTCCCTTCTTCTTCTTAGCCTTGCGTGGACCAACTGTGGTCCACGGGGCCTCGGCGGGGGAGGGGTCGGTGTTACCCCCCCCTTTCGCCGCCTCCTGAGCGGCCATTGATGGCCGCTTCTTCTTCTTCATTGCCTTCTTTGTAGGCTTTGGCGGGGCAGGTGCGGGCGGTGCCTCTTCAGGGGGCACCGCCACGCTTGGTGCCGCTATATCTGCATAGGTTGGCGCCGTCGCCTTTTTGGTCTTCGGCGCCTTCTTCGTTGGTGCCGCCTGTGTTGAGGCACTGACACTGTCTGCTGCCAGTGGCGGCCGTATTCGAGGTGCCGGCAAGAGCCGATCCTCTAGTCCGGCCAGCCTAGCGTTCAGCATTGTGCCGAACGTCTCTATATTCTTACGCGACACTTCGTCTAAGAGTTGTCGCAGCTCTTTCTCAGCGGGGCGGGATGCCTGCCGGCGCAGCTCCTCCAGCTCCTGGCGCATATCGGCCACTTGCCTTTGGAGCCGCGCGTTTTGCGCCTCCAGCCTCGTCATTTCGTCCGTCATCGAACGGCCTCTCATTTCAGTGACGGCCGCCCTTATACTGACGACCGCCTCCTTGAGGCACCGTTGGAAGGTGCCTTTCAGGTTCTGAGACTTCGCTGCGACCATGGTTACGGCCTCCAGCGAAGTCTCAACACTTTTTATCAGAGCCGCCTTGGTTTGCTCCGATACGTCTTCTTCCGGTGTGGCGGGGGTAGCGCGGATTGACGCACGCGCCTCCCTCGCTACTCGCGCCGATTCGGCAGCTTCGACCTCGGCCTGAAGCCTGAGGCTTTCCGCCCTCTCTTTATTCAGTTCGGCCTGGGCTTTAGCCAGACCGACGTACTGGCCGGTTGTTGGCGGCCGGCCGCGTCCTCGTTTGGCCTTCGGCACCGCACCTTTGCTGGTGGACGGCGCCGACTCTGTCACGTCCGGGTGTAACCGCCGCTTAAGGGGGGTCGTACGTCCGGTGGGTGCGGGCAATCCCTCGGAGTCCAGCGACATGGAAGACATGCAGCTGGAGTCCGAGAGATAGTCCTCGCTGTCTCTTTCTGGTCCAAGTTTACGGGGTTTTGGCATAATCACGTCGCGCGTAAGTAGCACGCGCGGCAGGTCTGCGTCGCCCCGCAACTTCTTCTTCTGCATCAATTTCAGCATCCGCTCGTAGCCGTTGGTCTGCGGCTGGCTGAAATCGACGTCCTCGTCGGTCAGGAGGCCCGTCTCCGACGCGGTAATGTGCGCCAGCTTCGGGCCTGGTTGCGCCATCGCGCCTCTCTCCTTAGCAACCGTCTCTATGACGACCTCCTCATCCGCCCTCGCAATGTTGGCACCCTCCGTATACGTGGGCCAGACTGTGCCCGAAGACTCTTCGGACACAGTGCGGGATTCCCCGACTGACGTCGGGACCCGCCCGGAGAAACTTTTTACATTACGACCTTCCATTCTCAAAAACGCCGACACCCCGGGTCGCGGTCTCTTTTTTCGGGGGTGAGCTCCCCCACCAGAGTTAAATAAAAAGGAAAGATAGTTAGAGATGAAAGAAAAGGTGGTGAAAGATAGAAAACAAAATAAAACTAATGCAAAACAAGAAAGTTAAACAAAATAGGTGGTGAAAGATAGAGAAGAAAAGATAGCGCCAGCCTTCAGCCGCGTGAGCACCTCACCCCGCAAAAGACGGGGTGGCGCACCCAAGCGTTGCCCAGGGCCACGAACGAGGACGAACTGGCTGAGCCCTTTTTTTTTTTTTTTTTTTTTTTTTTTTCCGGGGGGAAATTCGTTACGAATCCCCCGCTGCCCCCGGGGGAAGGCAGCAGGGGTATGTCGGACTCCCCCGGTGCGAGATGGAGTGCACCGGGGTTTACCGACTAAAACCCCCCGATGCCCTTCTTCTGCGCCAATGCGAGGCCGTGGGAAACGCGAAGCATAGCTCCACGACCCCGCAGCGCATGCCGCGACCGGCCCTCTTCTGTTGCGGCGGCTAGATGAAATGCCGCCGCCTGCCTCTCCGAGAGCTCCCCGGGCATTGGGGAGCTTTTCTTCTCGGGGCCCATAGTGTGAGCGGCGATCCCCCGATCACCACCCACGGGCCTAGGCCTCCACTTCCATAGTGGCGGGGGCGGGTGGAACCGCCCTTGCGCCGGCCTTGGGCTTTTTAAGCCGGGCCTTGGAAGGAGCCTTCCTCTTCTTATTCGTGCCGGGGGGCGGCTTGGGTGCTGTAATACAGCCGCTGCTCCCCAGCACGTGCTCCTTCGGCTTGCTTACGGCCTCGCAGGCCGGGCAATTCGGAGCCGCTTCACACTCTGGTGCCTTGTGCCCCGGCTTCCCGCAGCGGAAACAATTCCGACTGAGGTCCACCGGGGACTTGCACTGCACCGCCAGGTGGCCGGTATCGAGACAGCGGTAACACCGCTTGGGCCTCGCGGCCAGCAGTGTTACCCCCGCAACGACCCAGCCAATCTGCAGCCGCCCAGAGCTGGTGAGCGTTTTGGCGGCTGCCATCGGGACGCTGAGCCAGAGGCTTCTCGCACCTCTTGGGCCCACGACAATCTTGCCCGACCGGATGCTGGTGGTCGAGCAATTTCCTTCTTTTGCGGCCGCCTCGATCACATCGGCAGCCGTCGTCGCGTCGTCCATCCCGGTGATGCGTATTTCCGCACATTTCACCGGGCGGGCGATCTTCACTGTATTGGGGCCAAGGGTCGCTCGCAGCCTCGTGGCCAGAGCGTCCGCCTTTTCTTGAGCCCCCTCTCCCTCAACCAACAGGACGCGCGCACCCGTTTGGGCCAGACGGAAGCCGAGCCTGGGGATGTCCAGCTCTCCAAGATCAATCTTCGACCTGGCCTCGCGCAAGATCTTCTCGTATGTTGCCCCCTCCTCGGCAGCTCCAGCCTCAAGGGTGAGGGTGATTGCCGCCGTTGTGGGGGGGCGAAGCCTTGACCTCTTTTTCTTCTTCTTCGGGGCGGCCTTGGGTGTTTTAGCCGCCCCTTTCTTCTTTCCGGCCTTGCGTGGACCGACGGTGGTCCACGGGGCCTCGGCGGTGGAGGGGTTGATGATCTCCCCCCTTGCGCCGCTTCTCTTGCGGCTATTGATGGCCGCTTTTTTCTTTTCGCCTTTTTGGGCAGAGCCGGTGCAGGCGGTGCCTCTTTCGGGGGACCGTCGCGCTCGGTGTCGCCACCTCCGCATACGTGGGCGCCTTTTTTGGTTTCCGGCGCTTTCGACTTACCGCTGGTGTGGTGCCTACAGTGGCACTGTCCGCCGCCAGCGGTGGTCTCATCCTAGGGGCCGGCAGAAGGCGGTCTTCGAGGCCTGCCAACCTAGCGTTCAGCATGTTGCCGAAGGTCTCCATGTTGGAACGAGAGACCTCCGACAACATCTGGCGCACGTCCTGCTCTACAGGGCGAGCATTGTCGGCCCGTTTGCGCAGCTCTTCTAGCTCTTGGCCCATTTTGGCCACTCGCTCTTGGAGCCGCGCGTTTTGGGCCTCCAATCTCGCAAGTTCCTCATTCATGGTGCGGCCCCTCATCTCGGCCACAGCCGATTTGATGGCCGCCACTGAATCCTTGAGGCACCTTTGAAAGGTGCCCTTAAGGTTCGACGATTTAGTGGCGACCATCGTAATGGCCTCCAATGACGTCTCTATGGACTTGGCCAGGGCAGCGCTTGACTGCTCCGACTCAACCTCTCCGATATTGGCGGGACTCGCGCAGAATGACGCGCGTGTCTCCCTCACTGTCCTCGCCGTTTCTGCAACTTCGGCTTCAGCTTGAAGCCGAAGAGCCTCCTCTCTCTCCCTATTTAAATCGGCCTGCGCCTTGGCCAGACCAACATACTGGCCGGTCGTAGGCGGCCTGCCGCGTCCACGTTTGATTTTTGGTACCGCCCCTTTACTTAAGGACGGTACATCGTCGTCGCTGGTTTTTCTCTTACGAGGTAAAAAATTATTAAAAAAGGAACGGGTCTGATTGTGTTGGTCAGGCTGTTACTGAGCGCCCACTCCCGGCCGCTATCCCACTACTGCCCGATACGGAGACTTTTGGCTGCTGGGTTTCCCCCCTGGCCCGGTTCGCCTCTCCTTAGTTAACCTGCACCCCCCGGGCTCCCCCGGGCGGTCCATATTAATACCGGGCTTAGTGTGGACGTCCGGTCAACATGGGCCACACAGCACCAGGACTCCCGACCTCAAACCATCCTCCGCACCCGACCTCCGAGTAGCCGGATTACAGGAGACGGCCACGCTCCAGTCAACTGGCTGAGCCCTTTTTTTTTTTTTTTTTTTTTTTTTTTTTTTTTTTTTTTACGCAGGTGAAATTCGACTTACGAATACCCTGCAGCCCCCGGGAAGGGCCGCAGGGTTATGAGGGACTCCCTAACGAAACGAAAGACCTACCCTCTAAAACACCCCGATGTCCTCCTTCGCGCTTGGACGGGGTCATGGGAGTCGCGCGAGCATTCGTCCACGACCCCGTCAGCGCTTGGCCCCGCAACGGGCACTCCTTCTGATGCGGCTTTACCCGCCCTCCGCTGGAGGCTCTCAGGACATAAGAGAGCCTCTTCAGCTACGCCCTTTGCGTGAGCGGCGATCTCCCGGTACGCCGCCCACGGGCTCCACACACGGCGGCTTGTGTCCAGCACCCCCCTAATGAGAGGGGGCGCCCACAAGTCCCAATCGCTGTTCCCTCTTCCTGCGCACACGGCAGCTTGTGTCCAGCACTCCCCTAATGAGAGGGAGTGCCCACAAGACTGGACCGCGGCCTACTAGCTGAACGCTACGATTCAGCGTCCATGGGCTGGGACGGCTCCACGTCGTCGGCCGTAGCTTTGGCGCTTGGCTTTCTTCGTGGGGTCCTTCCGTTTCCCCCCCTTTCTTCTTCCGGGGCGGCTTCCTCCCCGCTGTGACGCAGTTGCCGCTCCCGAGCGTGTGGTCCGCTGGCTTTTTGGCAGCTTCGCAGACAGGGCAGTTGGGGCTGCCCCGCAGTCCGCCGCCTTATGGCCTGGCTTTCCGCACCTGAAGCAGTTCCGGCTGCGGTCCACCTGCGACTCACACTTTGCACCTACATGGCCGGTCTCGAGGCATCGTAGCACCGCTTAGGCCTCGCGGCCAGCAGCGCTACCTTTACCTGGGTCCAACCCACTTGCAGCCGCCCAGAGCTGGTGAGCTTTTTGGCGGCTGCGATTGGCACATAAAGCCAGAGGTATTTGGCACCTCCGGGCCCCTCCACGATTTTACCCGACCGGATGTTGGTGGCCGGGCATCCCCCTTCCTTGGCGACCGCCTCGATGACGTCGGCGGCCGTCGTCGCGTCGTCTAGTCCGGTGACGCGCATTTCCGCGCGTTTAACCGGACGGGACACTCGCACTACCTCCGGATCCAACGCCGCCTTCAGTCTGGCAGCGAAGATGTCAGCCTTCTCTTGGGCTTCTTCCCCGGACAACAATAGCACCCGGGCGCCCGTTTCAGCCAGGCGGAACCCGACCTTGGATATGCCGAGCTCCGCCAGGTCTATCTTCTTCTTCGCCTCAGTGAGTACTGAGGCGTAGGTGGCCCTCCGTGTCTCGGCCCCCGCCTCAAGTGTGAGGGTGATCGCCGCGGTTGTTGGTGGGCGCAGCCTCGCCTTTCTCTTTTTCGGGGCTGCTATTTTGTCAGCACCCCTCTTCTTCTCCTTCTTGCGTCCGCGTGGCCCGATTGTGGTCATGCGGCGTCAGTCGCAGGTTGGGCGGTTGTTGTTGCCCTCGCCTGTTCGGCCTCCTGTGCGGCCAAGGACTTTTCCTGCTTTTTTCTTTTCTTCTTCTTCTTGGACGGCGCAGGCGCAGTAGGAGCCTTTGTTGGGGCCTCTGCGCTCGCCGCCGTCATTGTCTCTTCCGGTGCTTTTTTCTCCTTCTTTTTCCTTTTCTCCGGTGCTTTCAAAGCGGTTACAACAGTTCCGACACTAGACGGAGCCATGCCGCTCGAACTGTTGTCCGCCGCCAGCGGGGGCCGACGGCGTGGTTCCGGGAGAAGGCGGTCCTCCAGACCGGCCAATCGCGCGTTTAACATGTTGCCGAAGGTCTCCGCATTTTTGCGAGAGACCTCCGCCAACATCTGCCGCAGATCTTGCTCGGCGGGCTTGTTTGCCTGGCGCCGTAACTCCTCCAGTTCTCGACGCATTATCTCCATCTGGCGCTCGAGTTGCGCGTTCTGGGCCTCCAGCCTCTGTATCTCCTCCGTCATGCAGCGGCCCCTCATTTCGGCGACAGCTGCCTTGATGTTGGCCGCCGCCTCTTTGAGGAACCGCTGGTATGTCCCTTTTAAGTTGGAAGACTTCGTGGCAACCATGAGTACGGTATCCAACGAAGCCTCCACACTTTTCATGAGGGCAGCGTTGGTCTGCTCCTCTTGTCTATCTTGTGTATTTGAGGCAGGGCTAGCGCAGAGCGAGACTCTCGCCTGCCGCGCCGTCCGCGCCACCTCGGCTACTTCTTCTTCGGCTTGGAGCCGAAGGGCCTCCTCCTTCGCCTTATTATAATTGGCCTGCGCCTGAGCAAGGCCGACGTATTGGCCGGTCGATGGTGGCCGGCCACGTCCTTTCTTAGTCTTCGGCACCACACCCTTGCTGATGGGAGGTTCATCGTCGTCGTCGGTGTTACGTCTTTTAAGACTTGTCCTAGCCGGTGGGATTGTGGGCAACCCCTCGGAGTCCAGTGATATGCCGGACATATCACTGGAGTCCGAGAGGCAGTCCTCACTGTCATATCTGGTGCGGGGGGGTTCAGGGAGCAGCGCGCGTGTGAGCATCACGCGCGGCAGCCCCTGATCACCCCTTAAGGCCTTCTTCTTCAGTAGTTCCAGCAGCCGGCGCCTTCCATCAGGTACCGGCTGCGAAAAGTCTATTTCCTCGTCCGTCAGCAGTTCCGTCTTCGGTGCGGTTAGGGGCACCGGATTCGGCCCCGCATGCGCCATCGCGCCTTCCTCTCGACTCGTCGACAAAGCGACCCTCTCCTCAACCTCACTCGCAACTTGTGGCCCCCCCGTATACAAGGGCCGACCCCCCGCCGGAGCGGGAGTGTGGGATTCCCTCCTAGAAGGAGGACCCACCCGGGGAATAATTTGCAAATTGCGACCTTCCATCGTACCTTACACCGACACCCCGGGTCGCGGTCTCTTTTTTCGGGGGTGAGCTCCCCCATCCGAAGAGGTAACGAAAAAGGAAAGATAGAAGAAGACAAAACAAAGGTGGTGAAGGACAGACATAAACAAAACAAAACGAAACCAAAAGAAGAATAACAAAGGTGGGGAAGATATAACATAAAAGTAAGACAGAACCGGCGATCTGCCACTCGCTTGTGTCACCCTGGAAAAGGCCACGGTGGCACAAGCGAGTGTTTCCAGGGGCACCACGAGGAGGAACCGGCATCGCCCCCAACTGGCTGAGCCCTAACCTTTTTTTTTTTTTTTTTTTTTTTTTTTAGTAGGGGAAATACGTTACGTATCCCCCGCCGCCCCCGGGGGAGGGCAGCAGGGGTATGTCGGACTCCCCCGGCGCAATGGTGATGAAAAGCGCCGAGGTTTACCGACTAAAACCCCTCCATGCCTCTTTCTGCGCCTATGCGGGGTCATGGGAACTGCGTGATACTACTACCACGACCCCGCAGCGCGTGCCGCGCCCGGCCCTCTCCTATCGCGGCGGCTGGATGTAGTGCCGCCGCCTGCCTCACCGAGAGCTCCCCGGGCATTGGGGAGCTGTCCATCTCGGGGCCCATAATGTGGGCGGCGATCCCCCGATCGCCGCCCACGGGCCTAGGCTTCCACGTCCATGGCGGGGGCGGCCGGAGCCGCCCTTGCGCCTTCGGCTCTTGGCCGTCGTGGCCGAGCCTTAGGAGGAGCCTTTCCCTTCTTGGTGCCGGGGGGCGGTTTGGCCAGTACGCAGCCACTACTCCCCAGCACATGGCCCTTCTCTGACTTCCCCATCGTCTCGCACAAGAGACAGTTCGGGGGGTCCGTACAGTCAGGTGCCCTGTGCCCCGGTGCTCCGCAATGGAAGCATCGACCACTGAGGTCCACCGGGGACGGGCACTTTACGGCTAAGTGGCCGGTGTCAAGGCAACGGTAGCACCGCTTTGGCCTCGCGGCCAGCAGCACCACCCTCGCCGAGACCCAGCCGACCTGTAACCGCCCTGCACTCGTCAGTCTCTTGGCTGCCGCTACCGGTGCGCACAGCCAGAGACACCTCTCACCCCTTCGGCCCACCACGACCTTGCCCGACCGGATTTCGCCGGCCGAGCAGCCTCCCTCTTTAGCGACTGCCTCTGTAATGTCGGCGGCCGTCGTCGTATCGTCGAGTCCGGTGAGCAGCATTTCCGCGCGCTTCACCGGGCGACCGACCAGGACTAGTCCCTCGTCCAGAACCGCCCTCATCTTCGCGGCAAGGGCGTCCGCCTTCTCCTGGGCCCCCTCTCCCGATAGCTCGAGAACGCGGGCGCCCGTTTCTGCCAGGCGGAAGTCGACCTTGTAGATGCCGAGTTCCGCCAGGCAGATTTTCCTCTTCGCCTCCGTCAGTATGGAGGCGTATGTCGCCCTCCCCTCCTTGAGCACCCCCTCCTTGAGGGTGAGGGTGATCGCCGCGGTTTTGGGGGGCTTCAATTTCGCCCTCTTTTTCTTGGGGGCTGCCTTGTTGGCGGCACCCCTTCTCACCTTCTGCTTACCGCGCCCACGCGACCCGTCTGTGGTCCGCGGGGCGTCTGTCGCAGGTGGGGCGGTCGTAGACGCCCTAGTCTCCTCAGCCTCCTGTGCGGCCAAAGATCTCCTCTTCCCCTTCTTCTTTCCTTTCTTGGGCGGTGCAGGTGCAGTGGGAGCCTGTGTGGGTGCCACCGTGTCCTCCGCCGCCCCTCTCATATCCTTGGCCGCCGCCTTCCTCGGCCTTGGCCGTTCTCTCTCCTTCGGCGCCTCGACGCTCGGCGCAGGTGCCGGGGCTAAGTACTCCCGGGCCCTGTCCGCTGCAAGCGGAGGCCTCCTTCGAGGCTCCGGTGGAAGACGCTCCTCCAAGACGGCCAGCCTCGCGTTGAGCATGTTGCCGAAGGTCTCTATGTTTGCTCTAGAGACCTCCGCCAACAGCTCACGCACGTCCTTCTCTTTTGGGTCGGAAACCCGCTTGCGCAGCTCGTCGAGCTCCTGGCGTAAAGTTGCCACTTGCCCTTCGAGCCGCGCATTTTGGGCCTCCAGCCTCTGCACCTCGTCTGATGCGGAGCGACCCCTGACCTCGGTGAAGGCCAACCTGATCGCCGCAACCGCTTCCTTGAGGTACCTTTGGTAGGTACCTTTCAGGTTAGAGGACTTCGCGGCGACCATGGCAATGGTCTCCAGCGAGGTCTCCACCGTCCTGCTCAGGTCGACTCCTGCTCGCTCCGGCACTCCTTCTCCAGCGGGAGAAGTGGGGGGGAGTCGAGTGGGGGAGGGGCTAGAGCATAAAGCCGCTCTCGTCACCCTCGCCTCTCGCGCAACCCTGGCGACCTCTTCCTCGGCTTGGAGCTGAAGAGCCTCCGCCTTCTCTCTGTTGAGGTCGGCCTTGGCCTTGGCCCAGCCGACATACTGGCCGGTCGTAGGCGGCCGGCCACGCCCCCTCTTTGGCTTGAGCGCCACCTCCTTACTGGTGGAAGGCGCCACGTCCTCGTTGGTATTGCGCCGTTTTCGCGCAGTCCTGTCCGGTGATGCGGGCAATCCCACGGAGTCCAGCGACATGCTAGACACGCAACTGGAGTCCGTGGTATAGTCCTCGCTGTCTTGTCCGATATTAGGGCTTTTGTTGTACAGCACGCGATCTAAATACGCGCGCGGTACGCCCTTCATGTTGCCTCTCAACTCCATCTTCTCCAGAAGCACGAACAGCCGACGCTTACCGTCCGGCTGCGGCTTGGAGAAGTCGACATCCTCGTCGGTTAAAGGGTCCGTTTCCGGCGCGGTAATGTGCGCCAGACCCGGACCCGTTCGCATTCTCGCGTCCTTCTGACCTTCCTTACTCGTCGTCGCAACGACCTCGCCTGCCTCTCTCGTAATTTGTGGCCCCCCCGTATACGAGGGCCGACCCCCCGCCGAAGCGGGAGTGTGGGATTCCCTCCTGGAAGGAGGACCCACCCGGGGAATACTTTTCAAATTACGTTCCGCCATCTTTGTAACACCGACACCCCGGGTCGCGGCCTTTTTTCAGGTGTGAGGTCACCTATCACAAGAGTTAAATAAAAATGAAAGATAGTAAGAGAAGAAAGAAAGATGGTGAAAAGATAGAAAAAACAAATAAAAACTAAAGCAAAAACAAGAAAGTTAAACTAAAAAGGTGGTGAAAGATAGAGAAGAAAGATAGATAGCGCCAGCCTTCAGCCGCGTGAGTACCTCACCCCGCAAAAGACGGGGTGGCGCACCCAAGCGTTGCCCAGGGCCACGAACGAGGACGAACTGGCTGAGCCCCGGCTGAGCCCTTTTTTTTTTTTTTTTTTTTTTTTTTTTTTTTTTTTTTTTTTTTTTTTTTTTTTTTTTTTTTGTACGAGAGGAAATACGTTTATGTATACCCCGCCGCCCCCGGGGGAGGGCAGCAGGGTTATGTGAGACTCCCCCGGCGCTGATGAAGGTGCACCGGGGTTTACTCACTAAAACCTCTCGATGCCCTCCTTCTGCGCCAAACGCGGGGCCGTGGGAGTCGCGGAAGCATTCTTCCACGACCCCGCAGCGCTTGCCGCAACCGGCTCTCTTCTCTTGCGGCGGCTAGATGACATGCCGCCGCCTGCCTCTCCGAGAGCTCCCCGGGCATTGGGGAGCTTTTCTTCTCGGGGCCCATAGTGTGAGCGGCGATCCCCCGATCACCGCCCACGGGCCTAGGCCTCTACCTCCATGGCGGGGGCGGGTTGGTCCGCCCTTGCGCCTCCAGCTCTTGGCCTCTGCGGCCGAGCCCTTGAGGGAGCCTTACTCTTCCGGTTTTTACCGGGGGGCGGCTTAGCTGTGACACAGCCGCTGCTCCCCAGCATATGCTCCTTAGGCTTTCCGGTAGCCTCACATACGGGACAGTTTGGAGCTGCCTCGCATTCAGCCGACCTGTGGCCCGGTTTCCCACAGCGGAAACATGTCCGGCTGAGGTCCACCGAGCACACACACTTTGCAGCTACATGGCCGGTGTCCAGGCATCGGTAGCACCGCTTTGGCCTTGCGGCCAGCAGCGCCACCTTTGCCGAGACCCAGCCGACACGGAGCCGCCCAGAGATTAACAATTTCTTGGCGGCCGCGACAGGAACGTGCATCCAGAGCGACGCATTGCCCCTGGGCCCCTCTACTATTCTGCCCGACCTGATGGTGTTGGCCGGGCATCCTCCTTCGTTTGCGGCCGCCAGAATGACGTCGGCAGCCGTCACAGAGTCGTCCAGCCCGCTGACGCGCATCTCTACGCGTCTCACCGGGCGGCCGACTTTCACCTTCTCCGGGTCAAGAACTGCCCTCAGCCTCGCAGCAAAGGCGTCCGCTTTGTCCTCCGCGCCCTCTCCAGCGATTGAGAGAACGCGCGCTCCGGTTTCGGCCAGGCGGAAACCAAGCCTGGGGATGTTGAGCTCCCCGAGGTCGATCGCCGCTCTGGCCTCGCTGAGCAGCTTCGCATATGTCACCCCCCTTTCCGCAGCCCCCGCCTCAAGGGTGAGGGTGACCGCCGCGGTGCTGGGGGGCCGAAGTCTCGTCTTCTTCTTTCTCTTAGGGGCGACTTTGGCTGGTGTAGCCGCCCCTTTCTTCTTATCAGCCTTGCGCGGACCAACTGTCCGCGGGGCCTCAGCGGGGGTGGGTTCATTATGTTCCCTCCCTTGCGCCGCTTCTCTTGCAGCCATTGTTGGCCGTTTCTTCTTTTGTCCCTTTTTCGGGGGAGCGGGTGTAGCGGTGGCTTTAGGGGCCGCCGGACTCGCTGCCGTATTCTCATCTGTGGCCTTTTTCTTCGGCCCCTTCTTCTTTTTCGTCGCAGCTGGTGCAGTGTTGACGGGTGCGTCAGCATTCTCCATCGGGACGATGTCACGGCTCGTAGATGGAGTCGGGCCGGGATCGTCCGACGTTCTGTCTGCCGCCAGCGGCGGTCTCCTTCTGGGCTCGGGAAGGAGTCTGTCCTCCAACCCAGCCAGCCTCGCGTTCAGCATGTTGCCGAAGGTCTCGATGTTGGAACGAGAGACCTCCGACAACAGCTGCTGCAGGTCTTGTGCAGGTCTGGACGCCTGCCGCCGCAGCTCCTCCAGCTCCCGGCGCATGGCGTCGATTTGCTTTTGAAGCTGCTGATTTTGGGCCTCTAGAGCCCGCATTTCGTCGGTTTGGCAGCGGCCCCTCATCTCGGCGACAGCTGTTTTTATGGTGACAGCCGCCTCCTTGAGGAACCGCTGATAGGTCCCCTTCAAATTTGAGGACTTTGAAGCGACCATTGTGATCGTCTCCAAAGCCCTTTCCACGCTTTCCGTGAGGTCCGCGTTTGTCTGCTCCCTGTTGGCTGGTTCGGAACTTGCGCGTAGGGAAACTCGCGACTCCCTAGCCACTCGCGCCGTCTCAGCGACTTCGGCCTCGGCCTCGAGCCGGAGGCTTTCCGCCTTCTCGCGATTGAGTTCTGCCTGGGCTTTGGCCAGGCCGACGTATTGACCGGTGGTTGGTGGCCGGCCACGTCCTCTTTTCGCCTTCGGTACCGCCCCTTTGCTCAGGGGAGGTATATTGTCACCTTCGGGTTTCCTCTTTCGATGTGTGTCACGTCCGGGGATTGCGGGCAACCCCTCGGAGTCCAGCGATAAGGCGCTGGAGTCCGAGAGGTAGTCCTCGCTGTCAAATTCCGAGGAAGGGGGTTCGGGGATCAGCGCGCGCGTGAGCATCACGCGCGGCATTCCCTTCGTATCCCCCCTCAAGGCCTTCTTTCTAAGTAACTCGAGCAGCCGGCGCCTGCCATCAGGGACCGGCTGCGAGAAGTCGACGTCTTCGTCGGTAAGCAAGTCCGTCCCCGGTGCGGTGAGGTGCACCGGCTCCGAACTCGCGCGCGCAGTCGCGCCTTCCTCTACACTCGTCGTCCTTACGACCTTCTCCTCAACCCTCGCGATTTGTGCCCCCCCCGTATACGTGGGGCAGCCTTCCGCCGAAGCGGAAGGGTGGGATTCCCTCTCAGAGAGAGGACCCACCCGGGGAATATTTTTCAAATAGCGACTATCCATACTTCTAACTCCGACACCCCGGGTCGCGGTCTCTTTTTTCGGGGGTGAGCTCCCCCATCAGAAGAGTTAAAACAAAAAGAAAGATAGTTAGAGATGAAAGAAAAGGTGGTGAAAGATAGAAAAACAAAATAAAACAAAATGCAAAAACAAGAAAGCTAAACAAAATAGGTGGTGAAAGATAGTGTAGAAAAGAGATAGCGCCAGCCTTCAGCCGCGTGGGTACCTCACCCCGCAAAAGACGGGGTGGCGCACCCAAGCGTTGCCCAGGGCCACGAACGAGGACGAACTGGCTGAGCCCCAACCTAACCTAACCTAACCTAACCTAACCTCACCCCTCCAGCACCCTCCCTCCTTCGCGACCGCCTGGATGACGTCGGCGGCCGCTATTGAGTCGTCCATCCCGCTGACGCGGATCTCCGCGCACAAAACCGGGCGGGCGACTTTGACATCTTCCGGTGGCAGTACGGACCTCAGCCTAACGGCGAAGGCGTCCGCCTTTTCTTGCGCACCCTCACCAGCAATGGTGAGGACGCGCGCTCCCGTCTCGGCCAGGCGGAAACCGAGCCTGGGGATGCCAAGTTCCCCCAGGTCGATCGCCGCTCTGGCCTCGGCCAACACCTTGGCGTATGTCACCCCTCTTTCCACAGCGCTCGCCCCCAGAGTGAGGGTGACCGCGGCGGTTGCAGGGGGACGAAGCTTCGCCTTCTTCCTTTTCTTCTTTGGGGCGGCTTTGGCTGGTGTAGCCGCCCCCTTCTTCGTGTTTTTGGCCTTGCGTGGACCTACTTTAGTCCACGGGGCCTCAGCGGGGGAGGGGTCAATGTGCTCCCCCCCTTGCGCCGCCTCATTAGCGGCCATTGATGGCCGCTTTTTCTTTATCGCCTTCTTCTTGGCCGGTGCAGGCGGTGCCTCTTTTGGGGGGACCGCCGCACGTGTCGTCGTCACCTCTGCGTACGTTGGCGCCGTCGCTTTTTTGGGCTTCGACGCCTTCGTTCTTTCCGCCGTCGGCGGGGTGCTGACTCGGATGTCAGCACTGTCTGCAGCCAACGGTGGCCTTCTCCTCGGCTCTGGTAGGAGCCTGTCCTCGATGCCTGCCAACCTCGCATTCAGCATGTTGCCGAAGGTCTCGATGTTAGAGCGCGAGACCTCCGACAACATCTGTTGCAGTTCGTTGGTGGCGGGCTTGGACGCCTGGCGACGTAGCTCCTCAAGCTCCCGGCGCATTTCGTCGAGCTGCCGTTGAAGCCTATCGTTTTGGGCTTCCAAAGCCTTCATCTCCTCCGATTGTCCGCGGCTCCTCATTTCGGCGAAAGTTGCCCGGATATTAGCAACTGCCTCTTTGAGGTGCCGCTGAAATGTCCCTTTCAAATTTTGGGACCTCGTGGCGACCATGGTTATCGCCTCCAGCGAGGCCTCAACACCCTTGGCCAGAGCATGGCTGGTCTGCTCCGACCTGTCTTCTCCAGTGGCTGCGGCGGGGCTTGCGCAGATAGACGCGCGCGCGCCCCGCGCAGTTCTCAACGACTCGGCGACTTCCTCTGCGGCCTGAAGCCGAAGCGCTTCCTCCTTCTCTCGGTTCAATTCGGCCTGCGCCTTAGCCAAGCCGACGTATTGGCCGGTGGTAGGCGGGCGGCCGCGTCCCCGTTTGGCCTTCGGCACCGCACCTTTGCTGGTGGACGGCGCCGCCTCTGTCTCGTCCGGGTGTAACCGCCGCTTAAGGGGGGTTGTTCGTCCGGTGGGTGCGGGCAATCCCTCGGAGTCCAGCGACATGTCAGTCATGCAGCTGGAGTCCGAGAGATAGTCCTCGCTGTCTCTGTTAGGTAATTGGGGCGGCGGCAAGATCACGTCGCGCGTTAAAAGCACGCGCGGCAAGTCTGGGTCGCCCCGCATCTTCTTTTTCTGCATCAACTTCAGTAGCCGCTCAACCCCGTTGGGCTGCGGCTGACTGAAGTCGACGTCTTCGTCAGTCAGGAGGCCCGCCTCCGGCGCGGTAATGTGCGCCAGCTTCGGGCCTGGTTGCGCCATCGCGCGTCTCTCCTTCTCTACCGTCTTCACTACGGCCTCCTCATCCGTCTCCACAGCAACAGGTGCCCCCCCCGTATACGTGGGGCGACCCCCCGCCGAAGCGGGAGTGTGGGATTCCCTCGTAAGAGGACCCACCCGGGGAATACTTTCCTTGTTGCACTCCATGGTTGCTCGGATGTGGGCTGAGTCACGCCCGATCCATTAGGGGGGATTCTGCCCCAGTGCCCTTGGGACGAGCCGCCTGCTCGCCACGCATCCCACGGCCGGGCACCACAAACCCTGGATTAGGGGCCGTAAAAGCCCATCCATCACCATTCAAACAAAAACCTAACACGCAAAACCTAACACACACGCACAGAAGAGTAAATAAAAGAGAAAAGATAGAAAGAAAAGGTGTTGAAAGATAGACGAAATAAATAAAATAATGCAAAAAGAAGAGTAAACTATAAAAAGGTGGTGAAAAGATAGAGAAAGACCGGCGTTCAGCCGCCTGAGTACCTCACCCCGTGTAAAAAGCGGAGTGGCGCACCCAGGCGTTGCCCAGGGACACCAACGTGGAGGAACCGGTATCGTCCCCGGGGGAACCTTTTTTTTTTTTTTTTTTTTTTTTTTTTTTTTTTTTTTTTTTTTTGACGGGGGGAAATACGTTACGTATCCCCCGCCGCCCCCGGGGGAGGGCGGCAGGGGTATGACGGGCTCCCCCGGCGCGAGATGGAGTGCGCCGGGGTTTACCGTCTAAAACCCCCCGATGCCCTTCTTCAGCGCCGTTCGCGGGGCCGTGGGAATCGCAAGGCATTCTTCCACGACCTCGCAGCGCGTGCCGCATCCGGCTCTCTCCCACTGCGGCGGCTGATGACGTGCCGCCGCTACCTCTCCGAGAGCTCCCCGGACATTGGGGAGCTTTCCTCTCGGGGCCCATAGTGTGGGCGGCGATCCCCCGATCACCGCCCACGGACCTAGGCTACGACCTCCATGGCGGCGGGGGCGGGTTGAGCCGCCCTTGCGCCTTGGGCTTGCGGCCTCTTGAGCCGGGCCCTGGAGGGAGCCTTACTCCTCACACCTCGGCCGCAGAGGATAGGGCAAGCGGCGCACCGTAATACCGAACTTGCCTCTTCCTCTGCGGCCCCACCGATGCCGTTTCCATGCGGAACGGCCCCGCCAGCTCGCAGGGGGGTAGGGACAGCGGCATAACACCACCACCCTCTCCCCCTGCGATCCTCCACGGCCGCAGAAGATAGGGAGTACGGCGCACCGCAATACCGGCACTCCTCTTCTTCTGCGGTCCCACCTCCAGGCGCGTCCGCAGCGGACCGGCTCCTCCAGTCCGCCGGGAGCGCCCCTCCTCGGGCCGGCCTGGCCTCCTGCCCAGCCGGCCCTGGTTGCCTCTTTGCTTCACCGTGGTCCACCATCCACGGCTACTAGAGCCCCACCGCCACGACAAGGCGGGCAACCGTCGGGGGGGTCCCCGGGGGAACCTAACCTAACCTTTTTTTTTTTTTTTTTTTTTTTTTTTTTTTTTTTTTTTTTTTTTTGACGGGGGGAAATACATTACGTATCCCCCGCCGCCCCCGGGGGAGGGCGGCAGGGGTATGACGGACTCCCCCGGCGCGAGTTGGAGTGCGCCGGGGTTTACCGTCTAAAACCCCCCGATGCCCATCTTCAGCGCCTTTAACGGGGCCGTGGGAAACGCAAGGCATTCTTCCACGACCCCGCAGCGCGTGCCGCATCCGGCTCTCTCCCAGTGCGGCGGCTGATGACGTGCCGCCGCGCGCCTCTCCGAGAGCTCCCCGGGCATTGGGGAGCTTTCCTCTCGGGGCCCATAGTGTGGGCGGCGATCCCCCGATCACCGCCCACGGACCTAGGCTACGACCTCCATGGCGGGGGCGGGTTGAACCGCCCTTGCGCCTTGGGCTTGCGGCTTTTTATGCCGGGCCCTTGAGGGAGCCTTTCCCTTACCTTTCGCGCTGGGGGGCGGCTTTGCGAAAACGCAACCGCTGCTCCCCAGCACGTGTCCAACCTCCTCCTTGCCAGTGGCCTGGCACAGCGAGCAGTGCGGATCCGCTCCGCATTCTGCCGCCTTGTGCCCCGGCTTCCCGCAGCGGAAACAGCTCCGGCTGCGGTCCACCGAGGACTGGCATTTCGCCGCGACGTGGCCGGTGTCTTGGCATCGGAAGCACCGCTTGGGCCTCGCGGCCAGCAGCGCCACCTTTGCCGCGACCCAGCCCACGCGAAGCCGCCCAGAACTGAGCAACTTCTTTGTTGCCTCGACGGGGACGCTCATCCACAAGGACCCGTCCCCTCTCGGTCCCACCACTATTTTGCCCGACCTGATTGAGCTGGTCGGGCATCCTCCTTCCTGAGACGCCGCCAAGATGACTTGGGCGGCCGTCACTGAATCGTCCAGCCCGGTCACGCGCAACTCTGCGCACTTGACCGGGCGGCCGACTCTCACCGTTTCTGGGCTTAGCACGGCCCTCAGCTTCGCTGCGAAAGCGTCCGCCTTCGCTTGCGCGCCCTCGCCCGCAATGGTCAGTACGCGCGCGCCTGTTTCCGCCAGGCGGAAGCCGAGCCTGGGGATATCAAACTCCCCAAGATCGACTTTCGCCCTAGCTTCTTTGAGAAGCTGGGCGTACGTCACCCCCTTCTCCGCAGCCTTCTCCTCAAGGGTGAGGGTAACGGCCGCGGTGACTGGGGTGCGCAGCCTCGCCTTCTTCTTCTTCTTGGAGGCGGCTTTAGCTGGAGTAGCCGCCCCCTTCTTCTTTTTCTTTGCCTTGCGTGGACCTACGGCGGTCCACGGGGCCTCGTCGGGGGAGGGGTCGATGTTATCCCCCCCTTGCGCCGCTTCCTGTGCGGCCATTGATGGCCGCTTTCTCTTTTTTGTCTTCTTCTTTGCTGGCGGGGCCGGTGCAGGCGGTGCCTCTTTTGGGGCCGCTGCACTCGGTGCCGTCACCTCCGCATATGTGGGCGCCGTCACCTTTTTGGTCTTCGGCGCCTTCGCCTTTACTGCCGCTGGCGTGGTGCCCACAGTGGCACTGTCCGCCGCCAGCGGTGGTCTCATCCTCGGGGCCGGCAGAAGACGGTCCTCAAGACCTGCCAACCTTGCGTTCAGCATGTTGCCGAAGGTCTCCATGTTGGAACGAGAGACCTCCGACAACAGCTGGCGCATGTCCTTTTCCGCGGGCTGCGCTGTCCGCTTGCGCAGCTCGTCGAGCTCCCGACGCATCTCGGCCACTTGCTTCTCGAGCTGCGCATTTTGGGCCTCGAGCTTCGCCATCTCGTCGGTAGTTGAGCGGCCCTTCATCTCTGCCACTGCCGCTCTTATGGCAACTACCGCCTCCTTCAGGTGTCTCTGGAACGTCCCTTTGAGGTTTGAGGACTTCGTGGCGACCATGTGGATAGTCTCCAGCGAAGCCTCGACGCTCCTGGTCAGAGACGTGCTGGTCTGCTCTGACACATTCTCTCTTGCGGGAGCGTTAGGGCTTGAGCTGATGGACGCTCTCGCCTGTCTCGCCTCCCGTGCCGTCTCGGCGACCTCGGCCTCGGCCTGAAGCCGGAGGCTTTCCGCCTTCTCCTTATTAAGCTCGGCTTGAGCCCGAGCCAGGCCGACGTATTGGCCGGTTGTTGGTGGCCGGCCACGTCCCTTCTTTGGTTTCGGCACCGCGCCCTTGCTAATGGGCGGCGCCACGTCGTCATCCGAGTTGCGCCTTTTAAGGCTCGTCCGTTTAGGTGGGATTGCGGGCAACCCCTCGGAGTCCAGCGACATTCCAGACATATCACTGGAGTCCGAAAGGCAGTCCTCGCTGTCTGTTCCGGTAATTGAGCGTTCCAGGATCAAGTCGCGTGTGAGCATAACTCGCGGCAGATCCCGGTCGCCCCTCAACTTCTTTTTCTGGAGCATCGCCAACAACCGCTGCCTGCCATCAGGTATCGGCTGGGAGAAGTCCGTGTCTTCATCGGTTATTGGGTCCAGCCTCGGCGCGGTAAGGTGCGCCAGGCCTGTCCCAGTTTGCGCCATCGCGCCCCTTTCTTTCTCCGTCAACGAGACGATCGCCTCCTCAACCCTCACGGTTTGTGCCCCCCCCGTATACGTGGGGCAGCCTCCCGCCGAAGCGGGAGGGTGGGATTCCCTCTCAGAGAGAGGACCCACCCGGGGAATATTTTCCAAATCGTGACCTTCCATATTCGTCATTTGTGGGCTGATTC
>JAYRCH010000324.1:0-101751 GCA_037179445.1 Phengaris alcon alcon
ATCTATTTACAAAACTACAATATCATATAACTTGAGCCCATTTCTAGTGACTATAAAATGTATTTAGTTGATTCGTCTAGGGCGCGTGGCGTTGTTATAACGTCATTTATGATAATATTTACGTTGTTAATTTGTCCATTTTGAGTATTTGGATATTTCCGCTATCCGGGACTTTCTCTTACTTGGGGTTATCCTAGACTTTATAAAAAAAGATGATTTCTTTAAGCGTGATGCTATTTCATTGCTAATAATACCAATTATGTACGTTTTTAATTTATCATTTTGTAGTGTTTAGACGATATATGGTTAACCCGCTACATCCTCTTACTTGGGACAACCCTAGACACTATAAAATGTAGTTGATTTGTCTACAGCGTGATGCCTATTTGGACGTTATCCGCCATTCGCTACATTATTTAACTTGTACACATAACATACACCTAGACACTATAAAATGCAGTTGATTTGTCTACAGCGTGATGCCCATTTGCACGACATTAGCTATTTGCAGCATTTTTTAACTTGTACACCTAGACACTATAAAATGTAGTTGATTTGTCTAACCGTGATTCTATCTAATTGCTGATATGTACGTTGTTAATTGTTCTATTTGGACGATATCATCTTATGATGTACGATAATTGGAAGATTTACTCTGATTAGGTCTGATAGTTAGCATTGCCACAGAGTAAATAATATATATTGGCATTGCTACGTTGCTACCGCTTAATATTCTGAGATATATTCACCTTAACTCGAGGGAAAAAATTTAGTAATTACTATCGGATAAATCTCGTTTGGATTTTCAAGCTGTCCCGCTCGAGCGCACACGATATGATGCGTATGCGAATGAGTGAGCGCGTTGACCGACCCGAGATTATATATCAAAAACAGTTAAGAGAATTGGGTATCAGATTTTTATAAATCTGTACAATGTTAGAGAGCTGTATTCTCATATTGCGGAGAGGCAACCAAACCCCGGTCGGAGATGATGATGAAGACAGACATTCCTTCCTACTGACGTATAGAAAAACGTTTTAATTTGAAAAAAAAATATTTTTTTTTTGGACTTAAGAATATGCTTTTACTTCTATACTTACTACATAACAAGCACAGCCGAAGGAAACTATATGTACAAGCTTGAAATACAATAAAAAAAGATTTATCGCCTTTTATCGCCTAATAACATATGATTTAAAGTGCTTTAATTAAAGGATATATGGGTTGATAATTTTACTGGTGGTCTTGACGTCATACAGTGGATTGTTAGAGAATTGTTTTCTTTGTAGGAATACAAATCCGTTGTACCTACCCAAAATACTTACCACTGAACCAGGACATATCTTTGAAAAGTATAATTTTCCAATCCAATCCCTAAATATAATAGCAATTCCGACTGTAAACTTAGACCAATTGCGTTAATGTCATGTTTATGTAAAAATTTTCACTTGATGCTGCGTAATCGGCTTGAATGGTATATAGAGCATAACGAAACCTTGCCATCCAATACTTTAGGTTTTAGAAGAGGACAATCCTGTCTGTATTGTTTGTGTCGTCTTGTGTCGAATATTCAAATTCAAATTTCAAATTGGTTTCTCACAAAATATTTCAACTGTTGCCTGTTTTTTGGATATAGAGGGGGCATATAATAATGTTTCAACACGTGAAGTAATATTAGTTTTAGATGAGTTAAATGTGGATTCTAGAATGTGTACTTACTTGTGGGTGTTTTTAAAAGAGAGGCATCTTGAAATTAAATGTGCTGATGAAGATAAGTTCCTGGTTCGGTGGACAAGTAATGGGATTCCACAAGGTGATCCGATCTCCCCTTTAATTTTTAATATTGTCACTTCTAGAATTTGTCAACTGATAAATTTTGTGCATAGTTTTCAATATGCAGATGATTTTGTTATTTTTGCAAATCACAATAGGATTAACGACAGTGTTATTAATTTACAAAGTGCTCTTAATCGGTTTTCAAAGTTGCTGGATGAGATTGGGTTACAATTATCATCAGTAAGTCAAAATATTGTGTCTTCACTCGAGCGCGTCGAAGGCAAGATTTATAACTTCACATTTAAATGTACAATTGGAATCGGTTGATGGTTATAAGTATTTAAGATTCTACTAGATAAGTCGGTAAGATGGTCTAAGCACATTAACGAATTATGTGAAAAAGCTTAAAAAGATTTGAGTCTGTTAAAAGTTCTAGCAAGTGCAAGTTGGGGGGGTCCACCCCGTTCATTTATGTAGACTGTTTATCTCTGTTATTAGAAGTCGTCTGGAATACGGTAGTTAGTTATATGATAATGCAGCTAGGTGTCACTTAACTAAAATTGATAAGATACAAAACCAAGCTCTCAGGGTTATTGCTGGTTTCATTAAAACAACCCCCCGTACTCGTACTGTACAATCGATTTTGGTTACATAAGAAGAAGCTTCCATCTTTACGTAAAAAGTGTAATTTGTGAATCTCTGAAATCTGAGGTTGGTTCAAAAGTGCAATATGTTTATAGTAGTAATCTAAAACATCAAGTATTGTATGAGATTCGGTCTAAATATTCTGGATTCCATAGGATTTACACTGACGAGTCTAAAACGTCTACTGGTCTTGGATCGCGGCTTTTTTGACCCAATTAACAATTTTTACGAAACATTTAAGATTAAGAACAAATGTATATCAATAATGACTCCGGAGCTTCTTGCGTTGTCACAGGCCTTAAATTATGTTTCTAGTATAGGTAGGGACTCACAAAGTTGTCATTTTTACAGATAGCCAAAGTGCCCTCATGCATATTGTCAAGTGCACCTCTGATTACAGAGGTACAACTTTGGCATACAATATTTTAAATCAATTAAATAGCATTTGTAGCAACGGTTTAATTGTGACAGTGCAATGGGTTTCGTCTCATATTGGACTTTCGAGAAACGAAGAGGCTGACAGATTGGCAAAATCAGCTATAACAGAAGGTGAAGAATTTAATGTACTACAAAGCTTTACGGAAGTTTTGATTAGATATAGATCCAAGTGTCGAGTAATGTTAAAGGAATATTTTGATGAACGATCGAAAACGAGCGGTATTTGATATAAATGTATCCAAGGTGAGCCTCTTCGTACTCCGTGATTTTACGTTTCTAGGTTTAACAGGCAGCAAATTGTTTCTTTATGTAGATTAAGATCTGGCCACGTTCCTAGTAGAAGTATTTTATTTTTGATGAGAATAGCTGATTCTCCCATTTGTGAGCAATGTAATAAGATATATGACTTATATCATCGCTTGATGGAATGTACCAGGATAAGTGACAAAAGTGATCGACTGGTTACTACATTTAATATAAATTTATTTAATGTAGGTGCTCTAGCACATTCATTTCATGCTTTGCACAGCATTCTAGCCGAACCAGACTCTGATGCGTTTAGTATGCTGGTAGCCTTCGATGTTAGTGGATAGATTACATACTAGTTTTAATATGTACTTAATTAGTGTTATTATGTAAGTTCGTTCTTTTTTTTATAAATGTTTTGCGTTAACTGTTAATAAACACTTATAGAATTGTCATACATATGCGCCTACCACCCGTTTTTTTTATTATTTATTTTAAGGATTTTAGTACATGAAATGAATATGCTAAACCTATCGTACAATAGGATTGGCATAATATTTCATTTACTAAAATCCACTAAATATGACAATCCTATAAGTGTTATTTAATAACCTATAATATGGAAATAGAAAATTTTGAATTTGAGTTCGAATTGTTTACTTCAATAAGGAGTAAATAATTCTAACTGATCTTCCGAAAATTTGAGCTTCTGCAAACAAATAAATAATTATTTCTGCGCATATTTTTAGCGATAAATCTTTACGTTTTCAGGTGACGACTACAGCGGGCGTGGCATGACATGACATATTATACATCATGGCATATAATGACATGACATTGGACGGAGTTCATTGGCTGCAATTAACGTGCTCGTCTAGACGGATTAATATACAATGTATAATAATATACTTTTATACAATAGAACAAGGTAGGGACTTGATTGTTCAGTAGTTAGTATAGGTAATCAGTTCAGATCCAATTGAATCACTTTGAAAATAAGACCATTTAATTGGGCCAAATTAATGTGCCATTGTATTTTTTACAAATATTTCAAAACTAAAGATATGCTATAACGTACATTAGAAAAAAAGGAAAATAGAAAAGAAAGTAAATAAAAACAGAAAGAAAAGAAAGAAAATATACATAACAAATTTAATAAACAAAGAAAAAAAGAGAAAAAAGGAAGAAAAGAGAGAAAAGAAACAAAGAAAAAATATTTTCAGTTTACAATAAGGCACAAATATTACAAGAAATAAGAAGATATAAAAAAAAGAGAATAACAAACTGAAACAATGAAACATGCACAATAATTAGTGCTGTAAATAGAAGTACCTGGGAGACCGAGCTTTGCTCGGAATTTTAGTACAACGATAAAATAAATAGAAATAAATGAAAAAAAATATAAAAGGAAAAGAAATAATAAGAATCACAAAAATATTTATCTTACCGGGATTCGAACCCACCACATTCCGACATTCCAAACAATGCAAAAATTAAATGTCGGTACGCATACCAAGCTGCCAATAGGACTGACGTAAGAGAGTCGAAATTATTGATATTGTTACGGGATTATGGTCCGATATTCGGAGTAAAACGCCAGTTTCCTCTTAGGGAGTTTATTCACTACGAATTTCCACACCAACACAGTCTAGTCTTCCAACACGCCGAAATGTCCAAATCGTGATCGTGATCGTAATTCGTAGCCGGAGTCACAGAGAGTAATCGCACTATTCACTTTAGGTATCGCTCGAAATTAACTCAAAGAACACAGTCTTGTCGTTAACTGAACTGACGGCGATCGGTGACGGCCCCTTTATATACCGACGACACGGGTACTAGAAAGTTCGCGGTGTAGAACTTTCTAGATCATTCCACATACAACAATCTAGAACTTTCGAGTCGGGTTGAGAATAAGGAAGGTTCGAGAACGTTCTTGAAGCTTCCATACAAGAAGCTTCGAGAACATTCTACAAATTGTAATTGTAAGCAATTGTAAATACCGTAACATACTAGAATATTCTATACATCGAAGTGCCGTAACAATATATTGTAGCACGACGAAAGAAAAAAACATATATTGCTTAAAAATTCGCAGATTCTTAGGAATAAGACCTAGCTAGATCGATTTTTCTCCCCCAAAACTGTAGTGGTAATACTTGTAGCCGTAGCCGAGATACCGATTATATATAATATACAAGTGGGATACGCGATACTTTATTTACGCGGGAAAAAGGTAGTAGATTATAGTGGAACGTTGACTTGCTAACACATATATAACACATATATAAGATTATTTCTAGATTTTAAATTACTTGTGGTTTGCGACTTTTGCGCAGAAAGAACCGTGCATTTATCTGGCTGCGACTGCCAAGGAGGTTAACCTGTATACCCAAGATTTTCAATTTCACTTCAAGTTAACTGGCTTTATCCAAAATTATTTCAGTTCATTATCATGGCACGCACAAAGTACCCTAGAACTGCCTGAAAGCGTGCCCAGAATTGCCCAAAAGTGTGCCCAGAAATTCCCGAAAGTGCGCCCAGAAGCTGATGATAGCGGTAATGGTGGCCATTAAATATTTCGGTTATTCCTTAGTCACTCCTTGTACAGATACAACGCTACCTATTGTCTCTAAGGGAATACTGCATACCCTATTATATGCTTACAAACTAAAATCAACTTTAGCTGTATAAAAATACGACTCAAACTCGATAGCACTTAATTTACCTTCCCATGGAAAGCCAATCTAAATTTCAGCTATATATGATGGTGATAAGGTAGCTTTTAGATTACATCAAAGCCTTCTGTAGCTATAGTTTATCCACATTGGATAAAGGGATGTCATTAATCGCTGATAATCTTCGATCGCATTGCTAAACGATGGAAGTCAACAGTTTGGTGTGATAAGGTTGGATTTTAGGTGATTGACCGACTAGATGGAACCTTATCACATTATCAGATCTATTTCTGTATGTATAGAAAACAGCTGATAGTAATTTGATTGCGATATCTGAAGGCTTAACATGAACAATTTGCAGTTGCGTATTCATAACGTTATCGAATGAAATTTGTATAGGCGCTTTCATGATTTTCATACAAAGGCCGAAGCCTCGTCGCTAGCGATCGGGCCGAAGCTGAAGAATCCATCGACTCAGCAGAAAAATTAAGCCAGTGTAGCTGCTTACCCCGCAAGCACGCGGAAATTAAGCCAGTCTAGCTGCTTACCCCGCAAGCACGCGGAAATTAAGCCAGTGTAGCTGCTTACCCCGCAAGCACGCGGAAATTAATGGGGGAGATAGAGAGCTGCAAGGCTAAAGAGAGCCTTGGGGCTCTCCTTAGCCTTGCAGCTCATGCACTTGCGGCTCTCCTTGGCCTTGGGGCCAACTAGTTTAATATATTATAGTTTAGAATTGTTAATTGTACCTATATCCGTTGTCTGATTGCCATAACACAAGTCTTAACTTAGCATGGGATTAGATTGATGTGATGTATATTACAATATGTTTATTTTATTTCTATAATATTATGTATGATTATTAAAGTATTTTGAAAATTGTCACTCTATAATACGCCGTTGTCAATGAATTCGCCATATCATCGCGTACGAATTCATCGCTAGAGGCGCTTCTGTAGTGGGAGTCCTCCGAAATGGCAAATGTCACATACCTGAATTAGTCACTCTGTGGTCGAAATTCGCACATAATAATTCATTATAATATAATTTTTGTGGTTAAGCTTTATAAGGCTTGTTTTACCTCTTAGACAGAAGAAATGGTAACGTTATGACAGATTGACAAACGTCAACGTGTAATTAAAATGCATCTATCACACGCGCGGTAGTGTGTGTTAATAATCTAGGGTAGTGTGAGATATTGTTATCTTTATTAATTTTATGTATTTCTAATCATTACTTAAAAAATTGTTTACTCTACACCTACTATATTTTACACCTGCAACCTACTGGGGCCGGCAGGTTTTTCTGAAATAGAACATTTTTCAGTCCAACTAAACAGAAACTAAACGCACCTATAAATATTTAATAGTGAAGTGACACTGAAACACTACCGTCGAAACGAACATCAAATGTTTGACAGGTAGAACAAAAGGTTAGTATGGTAAAATTCAATCGACATTTTTAGTATTTTCCCCACAATTGTTCCAATATATCTCATTGTTTAAACCTTCCCTGAACTACCACAATTATTTCAAGACCAATATTAGCCAATCGGTCCAGATGATCTGGAGTTAAAGCGAGTATTGGAATTGCAATCAATTTTTATGTACCTATACTAATATTATAAATAGAAAAGGTTTGTTTCTCTGTTTGCATTGAATAGGCTACGAACCTACAGGACCGATTTTGATGAAGTTTGACACAAATATAGATTACACCACGGGGAAGGAAATGGGCTACTTTTTACCTCGGCAAAATGTACAGTTCTTGCCAGTTTTCCTTTAGCGCGCACGGAGTCGCGGGCAACATCTAGTAAGATATAAGATTCCAAGAGTAAGTAATTGGCAAGTCATATTTCACTTTGCCAAACAAGTTAACTATGCACTTAAAAAACTACACAATTGCTAATAGACTCTTACGCATGCCAACCGTACACTTTTCGTGTAGCTGATGCATACAAAACAGACCATGACCCTGCAGTGGCATTAATATTCATCACGTCTTCGTAGACACGACCACGAAACTAGGTTGTGAGGAACCAAAAGCGGTTAAAAGATTTGTTATCGATGATGATGATGATGATGAAGATGATAATGATGATGCTGCTGCAGTTGATGTAGATGATGGTGATGATGATGATGATTACTGTAATCATTTATAGGAGGATTATTTTTATTATCAATTAATTTTTGGCTTAAAGAAAACTGTCGTAAAATCAATTCTTGGTCTATTCCATAAAAATCCCTTATAACTCCTCTAGTTTTGCGGATGTCTAGAAGCGGCAAAAATAATCTCTTACAATCAGCCAATCCATCTGCTCGTTCGCCAGTCCCATAATGTCCTAAATATAGTCTCAATGAACTATTATGAACATTCAATAAAGTAGATTTAAAACTTTCAAGCTTTAAGCTCCTTATAAGTTTTCAAAGTTCACAATCAAATTCTGTATAAGCTAATAATTGAAGACTGGCGCTGGGAGAAACTTGCTACTTTTCATAAATGATGCTCTTTATGAAATTTGATTTTAATACTTGAATTAATTACTAGTTTTGTTATATATTATGACGACCTCTGTGGCTCAGTGGTTAAAGCGTTGACGCTAAAACCGGAGGTCGCGGATTCGAATCCCGCTGAGGGAACAAAAAGTTTTCTGTGTTCCTGTGTCATGAATGTATATTAAATATGTGTGTAACATTATAATACAAATCTTAAATTTATGTAAAGTATAAAAGTATTACATATACTTCCCGTTGTCTGGTACCTGTAACACAAGTTCTTCGTATACTTAGCACGGGGCCAGGCTGACGTGGTATGAAGCGTCTATATCAATATTATTATTAATGTTTATGATTTAATACTATACATAGTTCTGATTCAGTTTAATAGTACCTGGGTAACCGAGCTTTGCTCGGAGCTCTAGTAGATTTTGAAAAATTTAAAAGAATCACAAAAATATATTACCGGGGTCCGAACCTACCACATACCGAATTTCCGATCAATGCAAAAATTAACCAAACTGCCAATCGGACTGACATTATAGAGTCGAAATGATTGATATATTGTTGCACGACGAAAGAAAAAACATATACAACTTGAAAATGTGCAGTTTCTGAGGGATAAAACCTAGCTAGACCGAATTTTCTCCACCCAAACTCCCTGCATGCTGGATTTCGCGTAAATACTTGCAGCCGTTGCCGAGATTACGATTATATACATACAAGATTATCTCGTTTAAATTAAAAGATAAACGTAATCGAAGAATACAATAGCTCGCTATAATGCTACCAACTTAAATGTCACCTTAGCGTTCCAAATTATCAAAATACCTTTGATTAATTATATAGAACTGAACAGACTTTACTTGTAAGGTCGTGTTTACCTTACCTTACTGGTTGGATGTTTGTCGATATAATTTTTTATCTAAAGAAGACTTACTAGTTATTGTTAAAAATACTTTTTGCTTTCAATAAATAAGCGTAATCCTGAACGAGACACGGCGCGGCAGTCGTTACGACGTGCTTTTTTTTTCTTTCTTTTTATACACAGGTTGATCCTTTTTCACACATTCCAATAATGCGATTTCTGTGTACGGACTAATTGCGTCTGAGACTTGGTTTTGCTTGCAATAACGTTTATTTTTGTATACAGAGTGATTTTATTTTTCGCGGCTATGTATATTATTTATTATAACCATCTTAATAGTTTTATAACTTTATAATACGTACTCACTCGTTAGTACCATGTTCAGATGTGTAACACCAAGTGATTTTTTATTAATCTTTCACCGAAAAATCCACTGGCGTAAACAAATGTAATTTAAAATTTTGTCGCGGTTGGAAATCATGACAAAGCATCGTAACTTTACAAATTACTGTAACGGTATTCACGGACGGACCTAATATTAGGAAATCAATAAGTAAATTAATAAACAAAGTAAGGTTTTTCTTCTTTGTTTTGCCAATGAATGTGTAAAATGAAACAAAAATTCTTGTCACAGAATTTTTAAGGAGCTATTTATTATGGCGTTTATTTTTACACATCTAATTTTAGTGTCTTACTAGTATATTATAATATTATCTTCTTATGTATAAAATATATTGCAGTTTTATTATCTCGCTAAAACTCGAGAACGGCTAGATTTGGCTAACTTTGGCTTAAAATCATTGTGGAAGTTCAGGGAAGGTTTAAACGGTTAGAAACATTGGAAAAATGCGGAAGAAATGCTGAAAACGACTGATTTTCCCATACTGACTGTTCAGTGTGTTCAATTTGTCACTTGACTGTCAAATGTTTATAGCTATAAACATTTAACGCCGCTGCGTTCTGTTTATCTGTTTGGTTTGTTTAAAAAATATTGGCCGGCCCCAGTAATTGAAGGTAGGTGTATCTGTGGGTGTTGGTGTAGTTATTTATTTCTTCCAGTTCGTAGTTAAGGCAGAACAAAGTGTGTCAGCCGCTACCGTTACTGCTAGTACAGTGAATAAATTTAAACACTCAGAATATGAACACGCTGTATTCAAAATGGCCACACCGTCGGTCTCCAGAGTATCAGAAGCTGAAACTCTTAACTCGAGCCCGGAGCGGGTCCGGCTGTATATAGTATACACCATACAAGTGTATAGTTCCGTCAAGAGTTAGACTCTCGAGTACTTGTATAGTATAACTCTGGATGGTACTCAACCAGCGGTTGAAACTGGCTAGTTTCTGTTTCTAGTTTTAGCCCTGCGCACAAGATATTATAATATTATTCTCTATACTCAGTTCAAAGCTAATTTAATCTAAACGTACACCAAAATCTTATACTTTAAACGAGACAATGTTGATATATAATCGAAATCTCGGTAACAGCTACAAGTTTAACCATGAAATTTAGTATGTAGGGAGTTTTGGGGGAGAAAAAACGATCTAGCTAGGTCTTATCCCTTGGAAGCTGCGCATTTTCAAGCTATATATGTTTTTTTTTACATCGTGCAACAATTTATAAACAATTTCGGCTCTATTATGTCACTCTGGTTGGCAGTTTTGTATGCGTATGTATACAATTTGCTTAGTTCGGAAATTTGGAATGTGGTGGGTTCAAATCCCGGTCAGATAAATATTTATGTGATTGTTCTTGTCTTTTTAATTTACTAGAACGGCAAAACTCGGAGTTCTAGTAGATTAAAGTACCTTGTACCCAGGTTCTAACTACACTCTAATACAACCAATTTAAATTTCGATTATTTACCGTGCAAGAAATAAATACTTTTCGAAAAATTTGATCTGAACAGGATAACTGATGCACGGAAGTGCCCCTGCCAAGACGAGCCAAGCGAGGCGCAGGAGTTTCTAGAATACCTTTACTATAGTAGCGTTTCGTTGATTATGTTTGAATTATTTCAATTTTAAAATAATATGAGAAGATTATGTTGAAATTAGATGAATGAAAATTTCAGAATATTTTCTCAGTAGCAGGCTTATCGCTACATAGTATAAAACAAAGTCGCTTTTTCTGACTGTCCCTATGTATGCTTTGTATGTATCTTATAAACTACGCAACGAATTATGATGCGGGCTTTTTAAATAGATAGAGTGATTCAAGAGCAAGGCTTATATGTATATAACATGCATAATATAGTAGAGAAACACTGATCATTTGAGAGGTTTCTAATGTCGTCAATAAACACATTTTATATTGCAAACGCTGGCTTGAACTCGACGAGATAGATCAAAATAATGTTTTTTCGCTATAGCTAGCTATATAGCTAGATATAATAATAATTAAATTGTATAATATGAAGTTTACACAGCTTATAAACTTTAGATTTAATTGATCTAAAAACCCCTGATTTCGTCACTGACTCACTGATGATCATCAAAATTAATTGGTACTTCAAATTGAGCATAAGCTCGATGTAGCAGTGACTACGAGGGCTGCACTAAAAGTATCGGGAATGGAATATTTCCACTGTTCCTGTCATATTAAAATCTTTTTAATTTAAAACTCCTTGGTTTTAAAAATCGAATACCGTTTATTTATTTAAAAAAAGATTCTCGGTTTTGTCACAAGGTCAAACTTGTTTAGTCGTTGAGAAAATGGAATTGACTCGAGAAAATTCTAGAGCGATGATTTATTATGACTTTCGAAGTGGTTTAACACAAAAACAGTGTGTTGACCGGATGATTTCTGCATTTGGTGATGAAGCCCCATCCAAAATCACAATTTATCGCTGGTTTGCTGAATTTCAACGTGGACGTGTCAAGCTCAGTGATGATCCCCGTCAAGGTCGTCCAAAAACTGCAGTCACCCAAGAAAACGTTGATGCTGTGCGTAAGCTGATTGAGGAAGATCGACATGTGACATACCGCGAAATTTAGGCAACTTTAGACATTGGCATGAGTCAAATACAAATAATCTTGCATGAACAATTAGGTGTAAAAAAGTTGTTTTCCCGATGGATACCGCATTTGCTCTGTGAAGAGCAAAAAGCGGCTCGCGTTACTTGGTGCGTCAGAACTCTCGAAAGATTCCACGCAGGATCCTCAAATGCTGTATACAACATCGTATCATGTGACGAATCCTGGATATACGCGTACGAACCCGAAACAAAAAACCAGTCACGAGTTTGGGTGTTCGAAAATGAGTTAAAGCCAACAAAAATTGTTCGTTCACGGAGTGTTGCAAAAAAAAATGGTGGCCACGTTTGTCTCCAAAACCGGCCATGTTGCGACTATTCCTCTTGAGGGACAAAGAACGGTTAATGCAGAATGGTATGCTAACATTTGTTTGCCACAGGTCGTTTCTGAACTCCGTAAAGAGAACTGCAGCCGCCGCATCATCCTCCATCACGACAATGCGAGTTCTCACACCGCGCACAGAACAAAAGAGTTTTTAGAGCAAGAAATCATAGAATTATTAGACCATCCGCCGTACAGCCCCGACCTAAGCCCTAATGATTTCTATACTTTCCCTAAAATAAAGAATAAATTGCGTGGTCAGAGATTTTCATCACCTGAAGAAGCTGTGGACGCCTACAAAACGGCCATTTTTTTTTTGGCCATTTTGGAGACCCCAACTTCCGAATGGAATGGTTGCTTCAATGATTGGTTCCATCGTATGGAAAAATGTGTCAAATTTCGCGGAGAATACTTCGAAAAGCAATAAATACATTTTTAAATAGTAATGTTGTGTCACTTCCTTGATTCCCGAAATTTTCATTGCCGCCCTAGTAGACTCAGTAAAGTAAAGAATTCATTTAAAGGCTTGTGTATACGCCTATACAATAAGATCCCAGAAAGCGTTCAAAAATTTTTCAATCAATAAATTTTAAAAAGTAGCTAAAGAACGTTTGTGTGCTAAAGCCTATTATAAAGTTAATGATTTTATGAATGATAACACACCTTGGGAATGAGGTGGCCCCCTGCAAGACTACTTCTAAATTACATATATTATTGTGCTCTTAGTCATAGTATTGCTATATATATGCCTTTTTAGTTTAAAAGAACAATTTCCATCTTTTGGATAAACGATGGTCCCGCGCGAGTTTCTTACGCCTGTTTTTCTCGCCGGGCAAGTTCCCGAACCCGTGGTGGTTCAGAAAGTGTATAAAAATACCAATTAGACTAAGTAGACCATACCAATCAGATTAGTACTAATTAGATTAATGTAGAGTTTGTTAAATTAGGCTTTTGAAAGTAACAAGCTTGGCTCTAAATGAGATCTGAAGCCCAATTCTCGTATTTAAAGTAGACATTCATTTTACTTTGATTATTACAAGTGAACTTTTTGACAGTCCAAGTCATTTGGACTCGTCTTGACATAATTTTACATGAAAATATTCTTTGTGGGATAATTGTTTTTACTACGTTTTTCGCGACTAAGATTTTATAAAACTAAGAGCTGAAAACTTCATCTTGAAACTTTAAAAACGATTTCTCCAGTTTATGTGGGAGCTAGCTGTTTCCCGCGGCTCCGCCCGTGTAAATCCCACGGGAACACTGTAATTTTTCGGGATAAAAACTATCCTATTAAAATACAGAGCTAAACTACTACCATACCAAATTTCATCGAAATCCGTACAGTACTTTTTTCGTGAAAGAGAAACAAACATCCCATCCATCCATCCTCACAAACTTTCACATTTATAATATTAGTAGGATAGATAAATCTGACAGTAGCTTGTATTGTATTATTTTTGATTATATTTTACTAATCATCAAGTCCTTGAAACATGGTGATAATACGTTCATAATTGTAGTAATAGGACTCAAAAATTAGATAACTGAAACTCTAACGATATCTACTAGACTAAAAAAAAAAGTAACATAGTTTTCAAAAAAAAAAAGACGTGTAAATTCAGCTTAATGTAGATACAAAATAATATAATATATATACCTATTGGTCCGATATTATAATAATATTACAAGAACGTAGCATGATGAACGTTCAAAAATATCTAGACAATGACCTAGGCTGACCTGGGGGCGTCGACCTCGAATTTGCCGAATCATTAACGCAATAACAAAAGTGGCGAAGATTTTCTGACGTCATTTATTAGAAAACAAATAAAAAATATGCAAAATGTCGGTGCAAACGGGAACCCAAAATATGTATACATATTTCATTTGTTATACTTTTAATAACAACTAGAAATATTACACTTACAAGGGCTTACAAGGGCACAATATTCCAATAAGTATCAGATAGCTTAACTGCATTTTTGTCTCTGTCGCTCAGTATAAAGCAAGCAGCGACTAAACTTCCGGATAAGACATTAGACATATATTTGCGAATGTGAAGCAGGCCCCGATGATATTGTTTATTTAAAAGACCTTCTCCCAAAGACCGGGATTTTCCATGTTCTGCGCTCTTGCACTGCCGTTGCTTGCCTGGCTGGTGCGCACCCAGCCCACCGTAAATTATCGTTGTCTAATATTATAATACTTGTAATAATTTGAGTCACCAAGTAACCGGCTGTCGGTAAATCCGTTCCGATACGATCAAACTTCGACAAACAATAGGCGGCACATTATAAAGTCTAACGAACTGGATATGCTGAATATAAATGGTGTATGATTGTTAGTAAATATAATTTAATATCATGGGAAGGTATTAGTGGTGCCGTGTCTGGCAGATGCACAACGTGTAAAACGATCTTAAGATTGTAACGCGTTTGCAAGGCGTTGCTTTACTTCGCTATCCTACTATAATTATAAATGTGAAAGTTTGTGAGGATGGATGGATGGATGAATGGATGTTTGTTTTTACGCAAAAAGCTGTTTTCTATGAAACTTTAATGAACGGATTGACTCTTGGTGAAATTTGGTACGGTGTAAGTTTTAGCTCTGGAATCACTTATAGGCCAATTTTTATCCCGTACAGTGTTCCCGTGGGAACACTGTACGGGATAACAATAACAACAACAATAAATACGGGATAATGTATTAACACTAGCGGAACCGCGGGCAAAAACTAGTACATGGTCATCACATGCTTTTGAATTAAGAATGCCATCCCTTTCACAAATTTTGTTGTGTGAGTGAAATGTACAATAATGAAAAATGACAATGTGTGTGGCGGCACAGAAATATTGTCAGTTTTGTAAGGATATAACATATCTATGTAATAATTAATCAAAGGAAAAAGCATAAGAAGTCTCCTCACGTGTTTTGCTTTTATGCGTGAATCGAAATGCGAGACTTATTGCCTTATTAGGATTTTTTTTATTTGGTCACTGTCTGGATTTACTGCACAAAATAGGTATTAGGTTCGTCTTTGTAAGTACTAAGCATACCCACCATCTGTTCAAATCCAATTTGATCTAAAAGCAAACAAAATTGTGATATTCGACCAAATCAATGTGTCTTTGTATGTCTTTATAGCACAGTAAGTCCTTTTGTTTACAATTAGTTGAAATTGGATCTGAACAGAATACAATAGTACTGGTCATCTTGCATTTACATCCGGACGCCGATAAGAAATACTGTGTCAACGCACAAAATTACTTAAATCAAGATGTTGATACTAATCGCTATCTCAGGCGATAAACTATAATTTTTAAAATAGTGTTCAGTGAATTACATCATTTTAGTACTAAAAAACTGATAAAAACTTTTGACTCATAGTTGAGATTCTCTTTATAATAAATTTAATTAAACACAGTTATCTCAAAATGGCGAACTAGAGGGTATTGCTTATCAGCGTCCTTAGCATCTTGTGTATGTGAGTGCCAGGTATGTAGTACTTAGCAATCTTGCTTCAAAAACAAGCCAAACTCGCTTTGAATGTCACGGGTCCGTTGTAAAAATAACCTCGCGGTAGACTGCACGCCGCCGGGCGCTGACACGAGGCATCATTGTCCTTAGGTAGTCAAAGTAAGGATTAACGACCCAAAGTAAATATTGACAAAGTAACATTTTGTATAGTAACGCCCTTAAATAATGTTCATTCGCTGACTGACAGAACTGGTGTAGTTTTTCACCTTGTTGAATAAAAAAACTATATATATCAAAAATTAAAATTAAATGACTTTTTTTCGAAAGGAACAATAAAAAGAAAAAAAGATTACTATTACCGTCGGTTCGGAACCATAACCCTGCGAGAAGAACCGGAATAAGAAACTCGCGCGGGTGCCCAGCCACCTTATAGCAAAAAGGATAGCCAAAATTGTTATTTTAAAAAATATGTACCTATATACAATAACATTAAAACAATTATTGTAAAATGTTAGTTGGATACATTTCAATAATTTGTAGATATTTGTCGTTAATTACAATAACATGTCAGGATCTATTTAAAATATTTACAAACTATAAAAGTAGGTAAGTACTAAAAAAAATAATAACTACTCCAAAACAATTATATAAATTCATTCCTTTATGGCAATAAGGTTCAAATAGTAATTTGAGTCTGCGTTTTCTAGCGAAGTTTATAAGCGCTGTTATGATTGAGTTATAATCAGGCACTTTTTATTCATTAATTAAAATTAGAATACCTTCTTTTTACCTTACGTCTGTTACCAAATGTAACCGTAACATTTAAACCGGCCATTATATTGCTAGAAATCTAGAATGTGAGTCCTAGATTCCGTCTGATATTACCTAGATATATCACTGGAGATCCAGGTCGTATTTCAGGACTACACCACTCGGTTATTGGCGATGTAAATCTTATGTGGCTTTTAGTTTCGTTTGGGCATATTGATGGTAGTAGATTCTAAAGAATTGTCCAAAATATCTGGAAATTGTGATGCATGTTGTATTGCATTGCATGTGGATTGTGGATTAAGATATTTAGGTACGAGTAGTAACATAGAAGATAAAAATTATAAACTAAAAAATATCATTAACTAAAATTTTGAAGACAGACCAGATCCTGTTGCAAAAGACTCATCCATTGTTCAAGTCATCTTAGGGTAATGGAGCCTGAAGGTCGATTCTGCTAATTAAATCCTACAATAATACAGTTGCGATCCAGCCTCGATATGATAAAACTACAAAATGATATTCTCATAAACGTCAAATCCGTTTTGATTGGTCCAAACTCCAAAAACCAGTTTATGATATCACGATTAGATGAATTTAACAAACGAAAAATTAAAGTGTACGTTAAATATGACAATTGGGGTCCCTTGATTGTCTGATAACTAATAAAGCATGGAAAATGTCAGAAGGACAATTCTCGTAGCTATTTGTGATCATAACCCTGTTTCAGTCCACGCGGTGTCGCATTCACACACGCGTCTATCGTGGCCTTCTGACCAAAATGGGCTTCTGTTATATGCCAAACTTCTTCATCGGTTGAAGGCCACCTTAAAGTTTGCCGCATAGAATCCTCAGTTGCTACTTTATTTTCTTACGCATAATTACAATTATTTCTGACACAATATCACGTCAGTAATCTGATGTAATCGTCATGATTGCAGTCATCATCTGAATGATCGTGAACAAACAATTTATCACTTTTATGGGAAAATTGTATCGATTGATGAATAGCTTTTAATAATAGAATAATAGTGATTATTGTTGAGAAAAATTTAATATGCGGAAAATTACTGCCAATCGAGTTGCTAAGCAAACAGTGTAATAATTGTTGAATTAAATGAAACAACGTTATTCCTCCTACCAGTTTTATTCCTCGGACTATGCTGACTATATTGTAAAAATGGCGTATATTGTGCGGGTCAAGCGTAGGATATTTAAAACTACTTGTACCAGGCACTATACTCGAGTTCAGCAGATAAGATAAAGAAAGTAAACAAACACATAGGTACACACACAGATAGTAATGGATCAAATATTAAAATAGTAGACATTGGATCAAATATTAAAATAGTAGACTTAAATAGCAAATCTGTCAAAGGAGACCGGCAAGTCGCCACATATTTACTGCCTGGTAATTAAAATACGTGGCCACAAAAAATATTTATTGTAAGTTGTACTTTATGAACATAGGAATAAAAAAAGCAATAATATTATACACCAAACTCGGGGGATAAAAGATAATTGATTATGAATATAACCTAAAATATTGTTCAATAAATTGCCCTAATGGCGGTTTGCGGAAAAGCGACATCTATAAGTTGTGATGATAATTATGTAATTAAATTAATAACTTGTTTGTTTGGAAACCCAATATGCTAACAGATAAATGATAGATGTCGCTTTCACGTAACTAAAACCAAAAACACAATAATTATTTTTCTTGGTATAAATATAAATTTTTTTATTAAAAAAAAATCACAGAGGGATTTATTTCACACCCCAAGTAACATTTTTTTCATAAAACTAGCACTAAACTGTTGAACTATAGAACAGAAAATTACTTTATACTCCAATAAAAAATAAATATATCTTTTGGACCACTAGATGGAGCTTTTACGCCTCAAATTGACAATTCCCAGTATGATAACCACAGATTTTACAGACATTATGACAATGATTACCACAGATAAGTACGTATTTTGCACATGAATTCTCTGATATTCGGAGGTTCATAACTTTTCAAGTACTACAAGACCAAATATGTTCGATACTTGGCCACTCTTGATGGAAATCGGGCCGATGATTTCGCCAGTGTCTTTATTCAAAAATGGCGCTGTAACGCCTGTTAACATTTTATGTGTCAAACGCTAGACTATGGTAATCCTACCAAGTGAAATTGCTTACTAGTTTCAAATAAAATGTATGTATGATAAATTGGGATTGCTTAAATTTACAATACTATTTTGCATTTTGACAGATGGTATTGTTTACATAAACTATTCACCCTCCTGGTTTTTAGTATACAACATTTCAAGAGTGATAAGTGGTTATTTCACTCAAAGAATACGGTGTTAATATTTTAATATCTACTAACTATACAAGTAATTTTCGACCCTTACGCAGGCGCGTGACAGTTTGACCAAAGCAACCAGCCGATGTAACCTCAATCTGCTGCTTAAGCCCATTACACTGGCATAGGAATAGGAAAAAAACTCAGTTACTCATGAGACGGTCCGAGGTAGCTCATGACTAATAAATATGGATCACTGTTGTTAACACCCCCCATGATTGTTCATAAAGAAGCTGATGTCATTCCTTTACTTCCTACTTCTGTTTTTCTTATTAATTTGTTGCAACAGGCTTTAAATATCCTGATATTATTATCCTTATAATTATAGTAGGTATCCTGAGAACATAATATTCTGGCCTCTAGAAAATATCGTCTTTGGAAAATATCTGATGTACATATTATATCAGTCCCTGAAGCTGTGTTGTTGAGAGAAGGAGACTCTTCTCAGCTCGACGCCGGGCCCCTGAAAAGGGCCTTGGCGGATTACCAACGTCAGGGGCATAGCCCCTCTAATTGGGATGACGCGCCCAGTACGAGTACTGGGCGCAAAGAGTCAAGTTTTTGGGAAGACCCCCCGCGGCAGAACGCGGGGAAAACCCATGGTAGGGCAGCCGACAACAGCAAGGGAGTGACGACATGCCAATCCAGGCCCAACCGAAACCGGCGGTCGGCTCCAAGCGGCGCGTGGGGGTCCCGACCCAGGGGCCGGGAAACGTGTGTGGTTCCACTCCCTCACGCGCCGCGTTTACCGGACCGCGGACGCGAACGACCTGGGGAAAGGGGGGAAGTCGAAGGGGAAAGACTTCCGGGCCCCGACTTTATTTGTCAGGGGGAAGGTGCGTCAAGGAGGCGACGGGGTGGCAAGAGGGCTGCCACTCCGACAGGCCCCAGACGATTTATTGAAGTTGAAGTTTACACCGGCAGGTTTGGGTTTCTACCGGTGTATGGAAAGGAGCGGGGGGGGATTGTGATCCCGCGAAGGTGGAGCGCCTGTACAGGCGCCTCGGTGTGGCGCATGTCAATGCGCCGGGACTCCTCCTCTTCGAGGGCGGTGTTCGGGCGCGCCATAGCGCCTGGACTCCTCCTCTTCTGGGGTGGGGGGGGCACATCATTGCGCCCGGGCTCCTCCTCTTCGGGGGTGGCGGGGGTCCGATGGGGCTGCCGGCGGGACAGCGTCCCTCGGCAGGATGTGGCGGTCGGGCGGGCGGGCGTGCCACGGCGCCAAGTCGGTCAGCTCGACAAGACGCGAGGCATCCGCTCGCGCGAACATGTTGGTGGCGAGTCGGGCCACGAAGGCCTCCACGCTCTCCATCCTAAGATCCCTCTCGATGGTGGAGTTGCGGACGTACCAGGGGGCGCCCGCTATGTGGCGCAGCACCCGGTTCTGGGCTCTCTGCAGCGTCCTCTTCTGGGGTGCAGAGAGCAGATGATGCCACGCAGGTGCTGCGTAGGTGAGGCGGGACCTAATGTAAGTGTTATACAAGGCCGTCCGCATGTTGAGGGGGATCTGAGGAGAAGAGAAGGCGGAGTGCAGTTGCGCGGTGGCCGATTTGGCCTTCGCCACTGCATGCTGGCGTTGGGCGACCATGGAGAGACGGCGATCTATGATGACACCTAGATATTTCGCCGTTCTTCCCCATGGTATCTCGGCGTCTCCGATCTTCAGAGGAGCTGGGAATCCCGTTCTCGTGGTGACGGCGAGCGCCTGGGACTTACCTGCGTTTACAGACAGTCGCCAGTTGCTCAGCCAGTCAGGGAGAAGGTCCAGCGTCCTCTGAAGTTTCAGGGCGGCATGATCGGGTGTTAGCGAGCTGGTGATGAACGCCGTGTCATCGGCGTATAGCGCTGCGGTGGTACCCGGGTCCTTTGGCACGTCGCTGGCGTAGAAGTTGTACATGCTTGGCGAGAGCACGCTGCCTTGAGGTACGCCGGCGGTGATGGGACGCTCGCTGGAGAGAACGCCGTCGACACGCACCCTGAAGGTGCGGCCGGAGAGAAAAGATGCCATAAGTCTTACCAGAGGGGGTGGGACGTTGGCTCGGATGAGCTTGAAGAGCAGACCTTCATGCCAAACACAGTCGAACGCCTTTTCCATGTCGAGGAAGACTGCGACCGAGGATTCTTTCTTGTTGGCCGCAACGGACAGGTGGTGGATGACCCTTACCAGCTGGAGAGTGGTGCTCAGCTCCGACCGGAAGCCGAATTGGTCCTTGCGAGGAGGGAGGTGAGGAGCAAGGTGCTTGAGGAGAAGGACTTCAAAGGTTTTTGAAATGGTTGAGAGGAGGGTGATGGGGCGGTAGCCCTCTGCCCTTCTCAGGTTCTTATGGGGTTTGGGGATGGTGGTAATTATCCCCAATTTCCAGGTGGTGGGAAAGTGTCCGGTCCTGACAATTCCGTTGAAAAGACGGGTCAGGGCGGCCACCGTCCTGAAGGGGAGATGACGAAGGGCAGAGTTGGGAATACCATCTGCTCCGGGGGCCTTCTTGGGTTTAAGGCGTGCGATCACCTTCTGCACTTCCCTCGGAGAGAAGGAGAAGGAGGGGGGGGAGGAGGGAGAGAGTAGGAATACCTTTACCTCCTCGGAGACCGTTCGGGCGTGGTCCGTTGCGGTCGTTGGCAGTGGTGAAAATTGGCGCTCGAGGTGTTCAGCATGAATCTCTGCTCTATCCTCTGCACGGTACCTTAAATTACCATCCGGGTGGAGCAGGGGGTAAACAGGGGCAGTGGCTCTGGTAAGACTGCGGCAAAAACGGTGTAGGGAGGGCCAGTCCTCAACCGCCTCCTGGATGCGTCGGGTCCAGTTTTCCGCACTGAGGAGCTCTAGCTTAGATCTTACCTCAGCGGTGAGGCGGTTGAGCTGCGTCTTCAACGCTGGGCATCGGGTGAGTTGCCATCGTCGTCGCAGGCGCCTCTTGTCGGCGATCAGGTTCGCTAAGTAGCGAGGTAACGGGGGCCGCATGTATTGGCGGTGGGTGGGCGGCTGGGTAGCCGCATCCATTGCAGCTGCAATCGCCCCGGTGAGCTGCTCCGTCATGGCTTCGACTGTTTCAGCAGAGTTCACCGGGAAATTTGGAGTGTTCTCGTGCAGCTGCAACGAAAAGGCGTCCCAATCTCGGACTGGGTATGAGGGGAGGGGAGGGACACTAACCGGGGAGGCTCGGATGGTGGCCAGGACCGGAAGATGGTCGGAGCCATGAGCCACGTCGAGTACCTCCTGGTGAAGGTCGCCTGCGATACGATGGACGATTGCCACGTCCAGGACGTCAGGGGAATACGAGGGGCTCTCAGGGTAGTGGGTGGGGGTGTAAGTACCCACCACCGTGTACCCAACTCGTGCGGAGTCGGCAAGCAGTCGTCTGCCGTCCGCGTTTGGCGCGCGGGAGCCCCACTCGGGGTGCTTACAATTTAGATCTCCGGCAATCACAGTCGGCTCATCTGATATGAGCCTGTGGATGTCGGAGATATCTAAATGTGACCCCGGGGGCTTGTAGCACGCGAATATGCGGGTGCGGTGGGTGCCGAGTGCCACTTCGATGCCCAGCGCATAAAGGGAAGACACCGAGGGGGTTGGGAGGAGTTGGTGGAGGATCCTCCTGCCGACCAAGACAGCAAGGCCTCTACACGCTATCGCTCCGCCGAGGTAGTCCTGGCGGTATACGATGTACCCAGGAGCATGAAATCGGTCCGAGGGGGAGAGATGGGTTTCGCTTAAGAGCGCGATGTCAATCTCCTGTTCCCTGAGGAGATGACGGATCGGAGCCATTTTTCCGCGGACCCCTCGGACGTTCCAGTGGATAATCTTTAGCGAGGATGGGGCGTGGGAAGCCATTTAGAGATTAATTTCGTGGCGAGGGAGGCCCCTTCAGGGAGGGCCGACAAAAGGGTAGTAAAAATGTCTTCCCCGGCCTGGATTTTGGAAAATATATCCATGGCCAGGGAGAAGAGAGCGTGAATTAGCTCGGCGGTGGATTCAGGGGCCTCGGGGGCCTCTCTCCTGGGGCGACGCTGAGAAAGCGGTGGGGCAATTGCTGGCAGGGTGGCGGCAGCTGCTGCTGGATTGGCGGGCTCGGTAACGACCTCGGCCACTTCGGTAGTTGTAGTGGCCGCCGGAACCTTGCGCGAGGCACGAGAGGTGCGCGGGGGGCGCGGGACGCGCTGGGGTAGGGGGGGGGCCGACAAGGTGGCATCGGCCTTAGGGAGCGGAAGCGCGAGGGGCTCGTATTCCGAGTCCGTTGCTGCCGCAGAGGTGGCTCCGGACTTGGGGCCCTTCTTCTTCGTCCTCATCCTAATCCTCTTCTTCCGTACAGAAGGGGTGGGGACTGTGGATGACGCGGGACGGGGGGTAGGGGCGTTGGCCTCGGCCATAAGAGATGTGGCCGTAGGCGGCGGGGGGGGGACCTCTTTCTCCGTAATGGGAGGGTCATGACTTACCCGGGGAGCGCGGTAAGTGCGGGCAGTGGGTCCTGCACGGCGGTTCCGGGGGTTCCGGGACTCCCGTTTATAAACCGGGCAAAGTTTGCTATTTGCCGGGTGGGCCCCTTGACAATTGACGCAGGTGGGCTGCTCGGTGTGTGGGCGGGGGCAGTCAGCTGCGCGGTGCTCTTCGCCGCACCTGACGCACGCCAGCCTACGATGGCAGTTCCGGCTGGAGTGTCGGAACTGCTGGCAGCGATGACATTGGGCGGGGCCGTCCTTGCCACGCCAGGCTTCCACCCTAATACCTGGCATGTGAAGAAGCTCCGTAAGTTGGTAGATCCCGGGGAGCAGGTCCGGGGTACGCTTCAACAGCACGAAGTATACGCAGCCGGGGCGGTCCTTCCTGGCCAGGATCCGGGACACGTACTCGACTTCGTAACCCTTCTTTTCGAGTGCGGCGGCAATGGCATCGGTGGGAGTGTTGACCGGCAGGCCGCGGATACCTACCTTAAGTCCACGGTCCTGCGGTAGCGCGTAGGAATACCAGCTTACGTGCTCGGTCTTGCTCAGGTCGTCCAGGTATTTTTGGACGACACGGTATTCTTTTTCCCCTCCAGGGGTAAATTTGACCCCTAATCCCAGCGGCTTCGCGTTGGGGGGGTGGCCGAGGAGCTCCGCAAGGTTGCTGAAATGCCTCACCCAGTCCTCCAGCTTTTCCACGATGAGTGGCGGGCAGCGGGGTGCGGGGGGAGGCGGTGGCGAAGTCACATTCCGCGATGGTGCCGCGGTTGTTGCCGTGGTTATGTCCATCGGCGATGCGGCCCTCGAGGTTGGGGCCGGTGGAGTTCCGGTGGGGGCAGCAGTAGTCGCTGCTGCGTAGGTGGCCGGGCGGTCAGCGCGTTTGGCAGGCGGCGAGACATCAGAGGACACCTCCTGCCGCTGTCTCTTGGTTACCTGCACGGGCGGGGCGGGGGGCGGGGGCATGGTGCTCGACGAGGGAGCCGGTACGGAGGCCCTCGGAGCAGGCACACTCACCCCTCTTTGATCCTCTTCGGGCGGGGAGGCCGGCGAGGGGAGGGCGAGCTGTGAGCTCGCAGTGGATGGTGTAGGCGATGGGCGCGGGGCGCTCACCTCTTCGGTTCGGCGCACAGGGCGCGGCGGAGAGGCCGAACCCTTATCGGCTGGGCGGTGCGGCGGCCCAGACTCGCGGCGGGTCGCCGTCGGAAGGCATTGGGGCGGGGGGGTGTCAGTACACCCCCGCGAGAATGCCGAAGACGGCCCGGGGCGAGCGGTATCCTTGCCGCTCAAGCTGGGCTCGGTGGCTGAGAGGTACGCGCGCTCGGACGTACGCGAGCTCGACCTCGATGAGGTGGCGCTACGCGACGTACCGGAGCTGGCGCGGGAGTGGCTGGGGCGGTCACGGCTATGTGGCCGCGAACCACGATCGGCCATGGTGACGGGGCACTAATTTAGTGTCCTCCGCGGATAGGAGACATGTTACAATGTCACAATGTTACTAACACTAGACACATATGTACACATGAATATAAAAGTAATTAATACAGACAGTACTCACAACACAAAGGGTCTTCATACACGGCACAGGTACACTAAACACAACACGTATTCAGTGTCAAAGTAGTCACTATAAGTGTACGTACTTGCACGGTTGGTTCACTGGGAAGGCTGGCTCTCCGTGACCCGACGTTGGGAACAAGTTCCCAACGGGAGGCCAAGGGCAGTGCAACCCTTCAGCAGGCGGCAATCCGCTCGCTATTCTGACGAATAACGAGAAGATTGTCGATCGCGAATGGGGTATAACGGCACTGCACAAGGGGCGGGTCGGCACGAGCGTGGAGTGAGAGGGACACTCGACACGTTCTGAGCGGGACGGCACTACCGCGGAGTGAGCGAGTCACTGCGACGCGGATAACGCGAGACGGCACGAGAACGCGGAGCAACCGAGATAGCACTACCACACGCGAGAGACAGGACGATCCCTGTGTTGTTGATGAACCAGTAGCTTATTATATGTGTAAAGGCATCTCTACAGCTCTACAAGGTAGGATACTATGAGGAAGCCCTTCCTTATACTATCCTATTCTGAAAGAATCTGTTGAACTAATCATAATTTAAAATAATTTTTATTTCATTCTCGAAGGTATGAAATGTTTGAATAAATTTTGGTCGACAATCAACTATCATTGATAAATTCAGAGCTTCTTGAACCATCCTACTACTATTATAAATGTAAAAGTTTGTGAGAATGGATGGGTGGATGGATGGATGTTTGTTACTCTTTCACCCAAAAACGAACGAACGGATTTTGATGAAATTTGATATGGTAGTAAATTGAGCTCTGGGTTAACATAGGCTACTTTTTGTCCCGAAAAAGTACAGTGTTCCCGTGGAATACTCTACTTACGCGGGCGGAGCCGCGAGAAAAAGCTTGTCTATTATAAAGAAATTATAATTTCTCAAAACAAACAAGAGCTGATAGAAAAGCAAGTAAACAGACACTATACGGCCTTGAAAAGGTAAAGTTAAGTATTATCGTGTCATTTGTATGCGTTGTTCCAAGCGTCTAGAGATTTTTACTATCAATAATATCCATACCTAATATGGTACATTATAATTCATACTTTGCCATCGAAAAAGGTAAAGGTATACCAGGAAGAGTTATCGCAATAAATTTACCCCTTAAAGGTATAATCAATAATAACCTTCATATCGAACTTATTATTACGGAACTGCAGTAGATTTATTTAATTTAATTTGTCATGGATTGTATTAATCCTGCTACTATTATAAATGTGAAAGTTCGTGAGGATGGATGGATGTATGGTATGTCTGTTACTCTTTCATGCAAAATCTACAGAACGGATTTTGATGAGATTTATAACTATGTTAGTAATTTAGGCTCTGGATTAAAACATAGGCTACTTTTTATCCCGAAAAAGGACAGTGTTCCCCTGGGATACTGTATTTACGCGGGCGGAGCCGATGGCTAAAGCTGGTCATGTATAAGGTTAATATTTTTTGATACTTTATTATTTTATGTTGAGATAAAATAACGCTTGCTATACAGTTTGTTTGAACTATCACAAACGACTAAGATACCATATATTTTCATATTATGCACTACTACGAAACATATCCAGGCATCTTACGATATAATATTATAGAATCTCCGACGTCTGCGACACCCTTAAAGCTGATCGAAATTATTTTATTTAGTTTGACTTCTATATAATATAATAATTGGCGTCATAACGTATGGAGTAATTTACAGACATAATTTTGCTGCTCTAGTCATCCTATCCCTTCCTGTCTATTAATTTTCAGGTTGTGCAAATTACAATATCTTATAGTTACTAATTATATAACCCTCCATTACCTAATTCGATTTGGTACTGACGAGTGACATCAGTCGAGAAAGAAATAGCCGGTATTTATGTATATCACGAAGCAACACTAAATAAAGTTCAAAATACTTCCTTATCAGATGTCTGGAGATTTCCAGAGATAACAAAACAGCATGTGTATCAGCGTCGTTATCATGTGTTGAAAAATCAGCCAATGCCCGTTAAAACGAATTAATTAGTGATGTAACTGACATCGATAATTTGCAAGATACGCAGACAATGTATCGACAGTCGACAGACCCAACATGAATACAATTTGTAAGATAAAATAATGATTAAGTTTGCGAAACGTTGCGTCACGAGCCCAGCATGATTAAACTTGCAAAAGCGAACAGTCAAGTAAAGGTTAGTCGGCGTTAGTGAGGATAATGCGACTTAGATGTATCGATCGTTTCTAATCCTTAAAGCTTGGTATCGAGATTGAGTTCATTAGTAATGCATCAAAGGGAATTCAGGTAATTAATGTAAAATAAAGCATGTTAAGTAGATTTTTTTCCAACGTATGAATAATATTTTTGCACAGCGTGCGTAAACGTATTGAAAAATTTGAACGAAACTGGGAACATTTCCAGTTTTCAAAGATATCTTTTATATTTTTTATCATTTACACTGTTAGTTAATTGCTAAGCTGCTTTTTGAAATTGCATTTTATCACCTAGGCACCAGAAGCGGCTTAATGACAAATACGCTTGCATTGCGCCTAGCAGGTAATTGAGACTACCGAATACCTCTCGACTCTAAAATGTATTTAGTTTTATCGATATCGATTGCACTTACGTCTTAACACTTCAGCACCGATCATTGACAATTGTATCGTGACCAAAATATACTTATCCGCTTATTATCTTAACCATTCCGCGTTCAATCTTGAATGTGACTCATTTTAAGGCTTCGACTGACCATTTTTAGGGTTCAGTACCTCAAAAAGACATAACGGAACCCTAACAAGATTTTTCTTAATTTATACTATATACTTTTCGTTACTTTAAAAATTTTTTTTTCTTATATAATATGATTCTAGATCCTTCAAGTATCATAAAACTTGGCTTCATCAATGCCATGTGGCCATGTCAAGAAAAAAATCATCAAACCGTTAATTTGTTTCACATAAAATTATATTTAATTTAGATACAATTAATAAACGTTAAAAGCCTTGACCGGAATCCACGATGCGCGAGTCAAACTCGCACTTGGCCAGTTTTAAATTTGCATGTAAATTGTTTTCTAGGCTTGTAATAAGTGTCATTAAAGGATTTCTGAGAAATCAGACACATCTCTCAGACTGTTCTGTTCCTTCATTTTTTGTAATTAAAAAGTTGTAAGATGAAAATATGCAGACTCTGTTGTTTTAAGTGCATTCATTACAAGCGTCTCATAACCACAATCGAAAATATAATACTTTGGACGTCGGTTTAATTTTTGTTTAAAAAATATAATATTTTTTCCCTTTTAAGTAATATTTTGTTAAATAATTATTAATTCATTTTAAGAACGTTTAAATAAAAAATAGAATATATAATTTATGATATATAAAATGATGATGATGATTAAGTTATATAATGGCATATCCTTGCAGTTCTATAAACAATGCCGAAATTTCCAAACGGCTTTTATTAAAGACTGAGGAGTTCTGTTCAGTGCTTTTGGATCCAGGGTTTATACCTCGGTGATAATTTGAAATTAAAAGTTGTATGGTGAAATATGAAATATTTTTTTTAATACTTAACAAACGGATCGCCTGACGGAAAGCGCTTGCTCATGAACACCTGCAACACCAGAGGAGCCCCAAGTGAATTGTCGTGCTTAAATGTTACGTAAATTGTACCTATCATATATTATACTTTATATTACTTAAAGATATAATACATCTTATTAATATTATAAAGAGGATAGATTTGTTTGTATGTTTGTTTGCATTGGATAGCCTCCGAAACTACTGGGACGATTTTGATGAAATTTAGCATATATATAGAGTAGATTTCACTGGAAAGGACATACGCTACTTTTTATCGCGACAAAATGTACGGTTCCAGAGGGATTTACTTTTGCGCGTAGAAGTCACGGGCGACGTCTAGTATTTTATAAAATAAACATACATAAGCGCCTTACAGCTTAAGCGGCGTTCACCGCCGGCGCTGCGGCAAAAATGACATAGGTACGAATCCTAATGCAGCGGCACCGCGGCTACTGCGGCGCGTGTGTGTGCGGTGTGTAAGTGTAGCCCGCCATACTGCCTATCGTTCAATCGGCATGACCCTACTGACAGACGCCATTGACTTGACAGTTTATGATGTTTACGTCAATATGGAACTGATAAAATCGGCAGAGTCACGTCGATTGGGCGATAGACAGAATTGCGTATAGATACTGTACGCTTAGCGTACTAAATACGGATTAAACAAAATTGATAAATCAGCATTGATAACAGCTATATACGTTATATCCTAACAAAACTGATAAAATTTTTGTGCAGCACACGTTGATATTTTTCATTTTTGTTACATTTCACTCACACAGCGAAAATTCGTGAAAGGGATGGCATGCTTAATTCAATAGCAAAAACAAAAAGATGAGTAGTGTTTGTCACCACCAATTAAGCTTGTATATTCAAGTTTCGAATATCTGCCATAGAACATTTGAGGACACAGTAGGTACAAAATGCGTATAAATTGTATTCGTTAATACTCGTTACCTTTGACGACATGCTTAGAATTTTTGTTTTTGTGTTTCGGTAGTTTGACAACCATTTTATGTAAGATTAATCTGGCTAATAATGGCGTGAATGCCTACTAGTATTAGATAAAACTGCACATTTAGTTTTTTTTTTTAATTAATGTCCAAAACAGGAATCGAAACCTGGTATTTAAAAATACATTTGTAGTATTGCGCTTTGATAGTATTGATGTAGTATGAAGAAAATTATTTTTTATAAAATACTCCTTTTATTCCAAGCTTTGTGTAAATATAACGTCAAAAAGTAGTTTGTTAAAAGTTTGCTTATTTTCCAGAATTTTTTCCTCATTAGGAAAACTTACTATCAATCTCTTTTTATTATGTAAAACGTAAGGCTTGCAAATATTCGAAAATTTTGATATACGAATAAGTATTCGATTTTTTATGGGCACTATTCGAATAATAAAAATAAACTATGCTTTTTGACGATTGGTGATTTACACCAAATTCAACAAATTCTTTAAAATCTAGGTGCGTAGGAATTTTAACAATCAAAATATAAAAATAAACAAAGAAATATTAATTCAACGGTACCACTGTAGAAAAAAAAAAGTTTTTATTATTACTATTAGTCCACTTTCACTTTGTATATCACACTAATATTATAAAGGCGTAAGTTTGAGTGTGTGTGTTTTGGAAACCTTAAAAAAATGTAAGATTGATAAATTTCAATCAAATAAAAGTAGCAGTTACTTTACTGTTAGCAGTTACTGTACTGGCCCTCAGTTCATTATAAGTTGTTTAACATTTCACAACTCACTTTTTTGTAGTTTAATAATTTTAAGAAGTTTATATTTATTAAACCGATTTAATGATGTAATTAAATTATTTTCGTCAATCTTATCAAAACATCTTTAAAGCTAGATATAAAATGAAATATATGAACCGTATGTAATCCTGTACAACTAACGACATTCGCTTCTGTACTATTACCTACTCTATGGCAGAAATGCCTGCCTCCTATCTTCACAAAAAAGTATATATGATTGACATTGCCTTCCTTTTTTCTTACGCCATAAACTGTCAAGTATTTTCTTGCAATTATTTATTGTTAATAAATGTATTTTTAAGAAAATACTTAACTGATACTCGTAGTGATAAATGTTGTAAAGTTACGAGTGGAATGAAACTCCTTGACTTTTATACAACTTTTTGACATGGTTTTTACAATCTTTATAGACACACGATGGCATTTTGGGCAAGGTGCACGGGATGCGTAGTACGTGCTACTCGTCAACCGGCTCGTCGCATACTAACCAAAAACTGTCCTACTAGGACAGTTTCGAGTCTTCACTTTTTGCGCGCTCATGCCACCACCATAGAGGTAGACCTCTGCTTAATATAATACACCTGTGTAAATCTAAATATTATTGTAAACATTAAATAAAAAGAAAAACCACAGATCAATAAATACGAATAAAACAAAATTGATAAATCACAATAATATTGTAAACATTGTATAAAACGTAAAACAACAAATCCTACTTAAGCCTACGAGCTGTAACAAGTATAAACATGTCTATATGACGCATATATGCAAAAGGTTAATGACAGGAAACAAATAACAGTTGGAGATGTTAATATAATCAGTGAAATATATGAAAAAATATCCAAAAACACTCAAGATTGACGCAAATTTCATTTATTTTATATAGATCTTGCCTATTTAAGATAAGACCAAAAAATACTTTTTTATGGTATAATAATTATTACTGGTGTACAAACATTTGCCAATTTACATATAATAACTTAGGAGATTTTTTAAAGGCTTCAAATTTTAAGATAAACCAGGCAGCCAGAAAAAAATCCAAAAATAGGTTTTTATTATAATATTAAAATTATTATATTTACTAATTATTATTCCTATTTAACTTAATGGAATAACTAATAGGTATAATATAACGAAATGTAGCAATGAAATTAAAATCATAAATATAAAAAAAATATTATAAATAAAAAAATATATCTTTATTGAACACACAAGGGACATAAACACAGCTAAAAAGAAAATAAACAAATCGAAATTCAGAATCAAATCCCCACACAACATGTTCAAAGGGAATTCACTCAGGCATATTCAAGTATTTAGTTATTTATATTCAAGAATTTAGTTATTTTGTGTAACAAAATAGAAAGAAAATGGATAAAAAATTGAAAATCGAGTAATACCCGAGCACATCCCGAGTCAATGACCAAATCTGAGTCATCAGAGGCCGGTGGCGATGACTAAGAATTAATTAAAAGCCGAGAAAATTATAAATATTAAGCATCAATCAAAAACCAACCATATTCTAAAGCCATAAATCTTACATTTGAAGCAACAGACGAAATAACCGTTAGGGTTTCAGTTCGTCGAATATCGATTTAGGATTCTGCACTGATAAGAAGAAATATGGTTAAGTTGTGAGACCTTTGTGAAAGGTTACCTCAGATATGATTGTTAAATAGAGTTGTGATGGCCGAATAAACAACTTAATTGAAACTGATGACGATTGTGCACTGCAACCCAAAAACAACAATAAAAACGTTTTTAAGTTAAGAAATATTGACTTCCTTTTCAATGGCAGTCGAGTAAAACATGAGTAAGTTTGTCATACAATTATTTTAAAAGAATGTGGGTCAAAATTATTCACATCATTAAAAGCTATCCTGTGATTTCATCATCTCGGAATTTAGAAATTCGCAAAACATCTAAAGTTTTACCACAATATAGAGGTATGTTTATAGACCACTATCACTTTTTACTTACATTTAATAACATATTTTCATCGTTGGCGTTATTTCGCTTTGCCACTCCTACCTATTATAAAATTATAGCCGTTTTACATTCCGTTTTAATTTCATGTCTAATATAATTTTTAGCATTGACCACTCCTTTTTAAAAATCACCTCAATAAGCGATTCTTGTATAGCCACTCCAAAAGCATTTTAAGTCAATATTGTATTCAGATTTCTGATTAAAATTTAATACGGTAATTATGCGAGGTAATCCGGCGTGATAAAATTTAACTCGACTCTTTAATTAAGTAATCAAATTTTTGTAGAATATTGAGTCAGGTAATCATAGTTTTTATAGTCATTAAAGGATTATATTTTTGGACATCATTATCATATTATGCCATTATTTTTTCGGCTAAGGATCCTTAACGTTTCAAAGTTTGCCCGAGCGTAACGGAACTTTTTTTTTGTGTGATTATGTTTTTATTTAGCAACATTTAAACTGATCTTTACTGATGTGTTTATTTTTAACTTTTACAAAGGTGTAAAAACACACGTCGCCTTCTTCTCCGTATTCGGAAGTGCTCTTCCTGTGTTGGTGTCTAAAGAAGGAGTGCAAACAATCAATCTATCTACCGGGTATTCCGCCTACATTTGGGGACTACAAAATTAAGTTTATAAAATAAATAGGTCGGTCTTAGTTTATGGTCTAAGATGTTCACAAATTACGTTGCCAAATAATATAATATTAATTGAAAACCTAGGACCATTCATGTCCTTACTAATATTAAAAATGTGAAAGTAAGTTTGTTTCTTTGGTTGGTTCTCTTTCATGTAAAAAAAAAATTGGCACAGTATTATAAAGTAGACCACGGAAAAGGACAAAGGCTACTTTATGGTGGCAAAATGTGCGGTTCCTGTGGAAAATTATTACTCCTATGTTTGTTTACAGGCAGCTTTTTAACTTTTCCCACATATTTTCCTACTCTTGATACATATAAATAATAATATTGTACTTGCAACATAAGTATACTCGTATAGGACAATAAACATGAAATAGTCACACAGACATGCCGGGGATGCGGGTGACCTTGCTGATACTGTAGATAGGCAGACATACCGTACCGATAGACATAGACATATTGCCTATAATGCGTCATATGCATATCAACGATTGGAATTAATGCGTAGTGCTGGTTGGAAACTTCTAGGAATATTAATTTGATTTTCAGAAACTTAAGAGATTAGGGACTTTTCAAACCAGGGTAATGAAAGCCGATGGAAAGAAAGAGCTGATGGGAAGGAAATTTGTCCTTAAATAGCTTATACATATAGATGGAAAGGGACTGGTAAAGTTAAAGTCATTTTTACATTTCCTGCAATTTCAGGTATAGGTACCTACTTTGAACGAAAACGTTACTGACTGATCCATCACGATATAACAGAGCAAACTACGGAACGGATTGTGCTGAAAATTAAGAATGCATATTGCTCATAGTTACTCCAACCCTTCAACAAAAGAAGATTTTCCAAAATTTATCCATTCCAATGGGACAAAAAAGGACTTAAACGTTTGTTGCAATTCAACCGTTGTGAGTTAAAGGTGTGTTCTAAACGACGTCTAGATAATCACACTTACTATAAAAGTTTTAGTAAATACATATTATAAATATTATTATAGTTGAATACAGTATAACAGTGTTATCTATAAAATTATGGCTCGCAATAAAATAGTTATTAGCTGACAAGGCGGATCACATCTGTCGCGCCCTTGGCGTATTACTGTAAGTTAGACATAAACGGAGTGGCGGCGTACACTAAATCTTCTCGTTCGTGCAATAATATTAAACTGGTACTAATTATTCCTTAGTGTATACTGTACTCTTGATGTAAAAAAAAAATTCCATTGGATTTCAATATCGATCGTTTTCTGTTCTTAAAATCGTGGGCTAAGTCTGGCAATATTTTGGAATGATACAAAAAAGAGCCCTCTTAATTTTAAATGTAAAATTACGGTTTGTTTTATATTTTTTTCTTAAATCATCAAAACCCATAGTAAAATTATTTCTTATATCTAAAGATATATTTTAAGATTAATTTTAAGGGTTCACTTTCTATTACCACCTTAAGGTAATAGAAAGTGAACCCGTATGAGTACATTTTTTTATCAGAATTTGTTTCATTACAGATATCGAAAACTGAATTTCAAGCAGATGAATCACCATTTATGGTGATTCATCTGCATGAAATTCATTAATTTCGACAGTTTTCAATAGAAATGCGTAAAATGGTGCTCGTAATAAGACTTGCTTAATTTTACCCAATCTGACTGCACTGCACTGCACACACACTGTAGAGTGTAAAGAATAAATCTGTTTGAGGCTGGAACTATATGATCCGAAAACCGGAGGACGCGTAAAAATTCAGAGCACTGACAAAGAAATCTGCGCTAGTACTAAATAGTTGAAAATCGATGTGTCGAGTGTCAAGTTGTCTGATTTGACTTGACACTCGTGTGTAGTATATAGTCCCAGTAGTGTGTATAGTCCCAGTAGTGTGTATAGTCCCAGGCTTAGTGTGCGTTCCTCATTACATTTATCAATATATTTCATATCAAACAGTTGTGCAGATATAAAGTAGTGCATGTTAATAGATATCGTTAAAAGTATTATGTGCATAGAACAGACATTCTTTATCAGGACTCTGTACTAACTACAAGGAACCCTAATAGTTTCGCTCTGCCCGGCTTACTTCGTCAATAACGAAATTTTGTTTAGTTATTGATTCCATATAGGTAGGTACACTTATGCTTATATTGTGAAGTGGCGATTAATTTTTTTTTTTCTACCTTGTAGCAATACAAGTACTGAAGATTCACTCCGAAGAGTAATTTAAAGAAATCGGGACTCTCGCTACGATACGATTAAGTTCAATATAGATTGCGCAGTGCTTGATTGCCTACGATTATATTCACCTAGAAGTTGCGTCTCTTTCCATCGCGTAACTTTTATCTTTTCTGACGAAATCGGGGTTGTCTTCTTTTAGAAAATAATTTAATTACAACTTTTTTTCTAGTACCTACCTACTATACTTTAGTGAACAAATTACTTTCCAAATAAACACAAGGTAGGTGTTAATAGTAATTTAATTCTAATACATTAGCGCATACCTACATACGTTTTCGATACCTTCACGAGAAGTGAGACAGGCCTGATATTACTCAAAGATGTTGAATCACGCCTCCTTACTATTACTCTAGGTACTTTTGTCAACAAATGACAATGACTTTTCAAATCGATTTATGATTCAATCCAATCCATAAAACAATGCAACGAACAAATCTCGCGCATACGTCACTCCCCGCTCGCGCGCGTGACCCTACTGATTGGCCCTCGAGTCGGCCGCCGCACGTACTTACATTTTCGATACCTACACGGAGAGTGGGACAGGCCTGCTTATAATGTGGGGTATTGTCGAATAGATATTTTTATATATAAAGTTGAAGTTTGATACATGGCTTTGTTTGTATATTCCATATACAAAAATAAACCATTTTCGAGTCGCCGACCTCCAAAGTGGTTAACAAGTTGGCCGTCGGCATTTCTAAACTATGACAGTTAGAAACTTGTAATTTTCTATGGTGATAGGTCATGCTATGTAGGTACTGATAAGGAAAATTATTTTTAACGAAATCGAACAATAACTTTTAAAGTAATTTGAAAAGAAAACGATAACTTCGAAAAAGCTACCGAGCCTTCCTTAGTCCGTAGACATGTCCTGACATGCTCTTGGTCAGGTTATTAGGCACATATCATTTAGACTGACGGCTTTAAATTACTAATTAGCTTGACTGAAAAGTCATGTTGCTAAACTACGTAGTCGTTTGTAAAAAAAATATGCTAAGGGTCAATTCACAGCCGAAAGAAACGACATGCGACAGACGCTGCATTTTTAAGATAGCTATTCAATTTCTTTATTAACCACACAAGAAGATACACGTTTCGTGGCAAGAGTCCGAATGTGAAGGCAATCAAAGTCAATGTCGAAGACGCCGCAACAATGAGTCGTGTATCTTTATGTGCAGTGACTAAAGTAAGACTTTGAATAGGCCCTATCACTAAAATGCAGCGCCGCGTCAAGTCGCGTGTCGTAGCCGTGTGACCGTTATCTATCATATCCTTACTCTTTACCAATGTAAAAATAAAAATTAACTCCGTCCGTTACGCAATCACGCCAAAAATACTTAACAGATTTTGAAGAAATTTGTTACACGCCACCCGGGTTACTTAATCTGCCTTGGGTAAGGACATCAGCTACTTTTATTCGTTACAAAATGTACAGTCACCGCCAGTGGCATGGGACTCCTTTAACTCCATTCCTATCGGCTTCACTTACCACTTACCTGTTGAAGACCCTCATCCAAATCCCTACCTATTATTGTACAGGCTAGGGCTTCCCAATGAAGGAGAGCCTTCGACACTGGTCCATTCACGATCTTCAGATTTTTGCTTTAACAAATTTGCGGACAACATTTAGTTTGAAATAAAAACAAAATATTTAACTTACTAACTACGAAATAAATTCAATTTCACTGCAATTCACTTCAAACAATTCAATTCCAAATCTCAATTCTTCAAACTTGAACATCACAGAAATATTCGAAGCAATTTGTACGCTTTTGAACCTTTAGTTATATGGTCGGAAATTGGTGGATATGTCGGCGATTGCACAGTTGTGTTGAAAGTGCAGTTCATTGCCGCGTGTCGCGGGTTCGATGCCTGCGCGACCTCAACACTCGGCCTTCCTGAAAATAATTTACACTTCGTCCATAAAATCTTTTGAACATTCGACGACAATATTCCATTGTGATATAACACATTTACACTGTTCTATACAAAAAAAATGTGTGCCTTTTGATTGGAAACAAATATTTTGTACTAAATTTGGGTCGCTGAATGCGGAGGCATACATTTTGTTGTCGAGTTAGCTCAAAATAAAATTTATTTTGTCTATAAAAAAAAATTTAACTGTAAATACCCCCTTTTATCTAAAATAATATAATATTATAACGAGGAAAGATATTTTATTTGTTTGCATTAAATAGGCTCCGAATCTACTAGGCTGATTTTTATGAAACATTGTTACTTTTCGATTTTTGCCGGGTTTTATTCCACGAGAATAGTTTTAACTTATAATTTTTAACTTATATTGTGTAAAAATCAGCCGCCCTGTGCAGCCGTACGTGAACTTGTGGACAAACCCACTCACTAATAAAAATATTTACACAACGGATAAAGCTATTCAATGTTGCTGTCTTTGTCGGTTTCCAACGTATCATAAAATATCATCATTATTATTATCTTAATACGTGAAGCAAAACTTCTAAGTAGGCACAGTTGTACTAGAATTGTGCGAACGTTGGAGTATGATATTTGGCTCAATTAGTGTTTATGTGGAGGAAGGCATACATCTGTTCTTTTTAAATAATGCTTAGAAAATACATGAAATTGCTTATATAGGCAACAACACACTACCTCAGATTATTCACTCACACTATCGCTTAATAAAAACCCTGATGGAACCAATTTGGTTACACGTTGACGTTTGTCAGTTTATCACAACATTTAATTTTTTTTTATTTTTCTATCCAAGAGGCAAAAGAACACTTTCAAAGTCAAAACGTAAAAATTATATGAATTATAGCTGTTACCCGCTATACTTTCTATACTTTGTTTGCGTAGAACTAACTGAATCGGAACCCTAAGATAGCCTACCCTAACCCTAGCCTAAGTTACTCTTTATAACATCAGCTATCCGCCAGTGAAAGTCCCGTGAAAATCGGCCCAACTGTTTCAGAGATTAGCCGGAACAAACAGACAAACAGACAGACAGACGGACAGTCAGTAAGTGCTGTATATACTTTCGCATTTAGTAAAAAACTGTTAATTTAAAATTACATACAGACACTTCAATTTCATTTATTTGTAGGTTAGTATATAGATTACGGGCGAATTTAGACCACGGGGCGACCTCTTCTTTATATAATATAACTTCTGTTTCCCGCGGCTCCGCCCGCGTAAATTTACTATCGGGAATCCCGCGGGAATACTGTACTTTTCATAGATAAAAAGTCTGGATTAAAGCATAGACTATGCTTTAATCCGGAGCCTTAACTACTACGATACCAAATTCCATAAAAATTCGTTCAGTACTTTTTGAGCGATAGAGTAACAAACGTGCATCCATCCATCTATCCATACATACATACATCCGTATATCCATCCATCTTCACATATTTTCACATATATAATATTAGTAGGATGTTAAAAAGGTATGTCATAATATTTGTGCCATGCGACATACTATGTCTAACCCGACCCATATACGATCCTGTTTTTCTTCAGTTCGGCCTGAACGGATGTTTTTTTTGTGCCTAACCTAGGCCATTTTGCATATGATTACTGTCTGGCTCTTTCCTACTAAAACACTACTAACAACTAAATACCTACTAAGGAATGAATATATATGAAAATAGTTAATTTAGTAAAACTTTGTAAAATAACTAAGTTGGCAACATTAATTTTAGACTGAACGGATGGCCTGAACGGACCATGTGTAACAAATCGCTTCAGTTCTCGCCAGAGCCACGGCCGTGCGGGCGTGTATCGTGTACAAGCGTAGTGAGTTTACAATTAATAAACACGACCGTAGCTCGCGGCAAACCAGAACGATCTGATGCGATTTTACCGTGTGTGTGCTCGAACCCTTCAGGCCGAACTGACGTCAGTTCTAACTGAAACGATTGGCGTCTCGTCTGTGGGAGCCTTAATATAGGCATGTCCACTGACCTGCCCCAGCAAACGACCTTTGAAGCGCCTATTGTGAAGGTCGCGCTTATTGATAAATTGGGCAACCGTCTCCGGTCTAGGTCATTCAACTGCGTCTAGGTTATAGGTCTTGTCGTCAACATAAAATAATAATGTATTTGCGAGAATATCTGCGAAAATATAACGTCATGGCTTACGTACATTCGAAGAAATTGATTATTTAACAGGATTTTATTGGAGTTAGCAGAATACTTCTGAAATTGTTGGTGACGATAGTGAGTAGTGATTAATGAATGACGTTATTATCATATCATCATCGTCATAATCATAAATAATATATATATATATATATATATATATATATATATATATATATATATATATATTTAAAAAGTACTGAAAGGATTTTCACGCCGGTAACATTAACTGACCGGGTGGTTCCTTAGGATGGTTTAGGTCGATAATAATATGTTAAGGTTTTGTGGCAATTGTTTGATTTATGACGATAATTGTTGAAGGTGTCGGAAAAAATCTAGCCGTCTGGGAACTTTGATTAAATACTGTTGGAGATAAATAACAAAACAATGTATGGTGGGATTGTTTCACTTTTATAGGTCTACAAAAAGACCGCGATAGCATATATATGTCTATTTTTTAAGGATATGCTACTATACCCCTTCTAAGTAAAAAAAAATTATCAGAAATAATGTGGTATTTTCAGAAACGGATACAACTTAATTATCCTTAACTAGGAGATTATATCTAGGAGATATCTTAAAATTAAAAATCGGTTGTCTGTAAAGTCGGTTTACTGACGATAGTTGAACGTGACGTTCCTATGACGTTGATAAGAAGATACTGATGGATCGCTCACTCAAGTAGGAGAGAGACAGATTCCGCGCTCTCGCTTGCACTTCAAGCCTTAAATGGAATGCCTCAGAGCGACGTAACGCCGCATGAGTCATGTTTTTTCGTGCGTGCAGCCGGCTCCATCGAATTATAAGACGTCATCACGTCAAAAGTACGTGTGAAAATTGATTATAAAATATATATTTTTACTCTGTGCTATTACTATATCGCAGGTATATTTGCTAAAGAAGTTTTTTGCCAGAAACACTCTTCCGTGCGGGCAAAATCTAGTAGATAGATAACGTTATGGATGTGGTAGTATCCTATTTGTGCCTTGCTTTCCAAAACAACACATTTGCCGGATGACCACCAAAAGTTACTAATTCTTTAAACGAATAAACTTGATAATAAACAGAGTTAAACCCCGTAATCCTATACGGTAATTACGTTACGTAATCAAAAACTTTAATTTTAGGATTTCCGGTTCATTCATTCAGATTTGTTATTTTATTTTGAATTAATTCAAAACAGTATTTTGATTACATTAAAGGTAATATAAATTATATTTTCATTTTAAAACAATATACCTTTATTTATTATAAAGATTTTGATAAGTACATAGGTACGGTCAGAAAAAGACTTATCTACAAATATCACTATCTCTATATTTTAATATAATATCTATATTTTTTGTAGACCTATAAAAGAGAAACAATCCCACCATACATTGTTTTGTTATTTATCTCCAACGGGTTAGGTTAGGCAGCGTTTTCGATAAAAGTCCCCAGACGGCTTGATTTATTCCGACACCTTCAACAATTATCGTCATAAATCAAATAATTTCCACAAAACCTTAACAAATTATTATCGAACTAAACCTTCCTGAGGAACCACTCTGCCGACTGTCGTTAAAGTAAAAGGCATGAAAATCATTTCAGTAGTTTTTGTGATTATCGCGAACATAGACAGACAGACTCGGCGGGGCACTTAAGTCCTATTTCCGTCTCCTGGTTCTAAGCTACCTCCCAACCAATTTTCAACCAAATCGGAGCAGCCGTTATAGAGTTATAAATAGCGTAACTAACACGACTTTATTTTATATGTTATCAATAATTATGATTTCTTATCAAAATAATCTAATTATTTATAGTCTCAAGTGATTAAAACAAATACTTTTTCCTTTTACTGCATATAATTTGCACGAATGGTCAAAGAGCATTCAAAGAGATAATACGACATAGGTATGAAAAATGTTTACCGCCCAAAGAAGTGGGCACGTATCAGCTAGTTTTTTATACAACTTCTGTGCGTCTGTTTGTAATTGAACACACGCACCGAATGTTTCGTCTGGAGCGATTTTGATGAAACTATTTGTGCATGTTCAAGTAGATTCGAGAAGTGTATTTACAATTACAATAAAACAAATATACAATTTGGTCCACTTGATGATTTTTAAATAATTTAGAATAAGGCAGAACAAAGTTCGCTTGGCCAACTAGTACTAATAATCTAATGGAAGATTTGAAGATTGTTTGTTTGTATGTTTGCATTGAATAGGATCCGAAACTAATGGACCGTTGTTGATGAGATTTGGCAAAGACATAGAGTAGACCACGGGGAAGGACATAGGCTACTGCTTATTGCAGGAAAATGTAAGGTTTCAGCGGTATTTTAGTCGCGGCCAACATCTAGTCATATTTTAAATGATTAGACATTTTTTAGACTAAAGCAGATTTTCAAACCCTAGATAGATAGACACTATCTCTGCTTGGCAGGGTGACAAAGGCATGTGACTTGATTACGTCTTAATTTAAGTAGCCTTAGAATTCGGCCTTATGAGTTCGAGTTTTCACTTTTTTTTTTAAGTAGCGGAGAATTTTATGAAAAAATGCAATGTGGCTGTGTTATGGATACGGCCATGTCGCACGCGATTCCACACCTTACTGAATAGTTACTACGTAAGCGATACGCAGTATTTAAAATCGATGCTATTACACCTACAACGACAGAACATATATATTTAATGATAAAATATCAAGACAGGACAGACGGACGGACGGACGGACAGAGCGAAACTATTAGGGTTCCTTGTAGTTACTACCCTAAAAAGTCTGTTGAATTACATAGTTGTAACCGCTGGGCTATTTAAAAGATTTTATTTTGTACTGAACCCATTTGCATTGCATTGCATAGTTACGCTAACTAAATATCGTTTGATTTTATTCATTTAGTTAATTATGGTCATTAAAAATACATAAACTATTATATGGATACATAATGGATTACTGAATTTGTTTTCGTGAGATAAAAATATTTTATACAGAAAAGAGATGTTGTTGTTTTGTAAAATTATAATTTCCTTTAAAATAAAAATAACGTTTTATGAAAAATTATAAATTTACAAAATATTAACATTTTAAATAGAGACAAAAACTTAAGCAGTTTTAATTTAAAAACAATTGTTTTAAATATATTTATTTTAAGACAAAATTGTATACGAGAAGTAATCAAGTAACTAAATGCCCGACAATTGTAAGCACTTATAGCCTCTTGAATATACGGAAAACTAGAAACTCCTACGAAAATCATCTCATCATTTGAAAACTAGTTAAGTATGTCGAATTATGAAACATTTGTCTATAAATACTTTTGGCACTACCTGCAAATTTTCGGGTGTTCCACGTAATACATAAAAAGGGTTGACGATGTTCGTGGCCTTGTACCATAGGCGTGTCACCTTCACCTTGTGTTTGGTCAGTGACGTTTGGTCTAGTGGGGCCACGAAAACAGCAAATTTACTATTTTTTATACTTCTAACGTACTAATGAGGCAAGAGTTTCGATACTTCCATAGACGTAAATTCTCCAATAAAGGACACTGGGAATTTTCTATGGCGACCAAATACAAAATTATGCTATCTGCAGGAGATGGGTGAATTTCTCATACATTTTAACTTATTTCAACGAATATAATGAACAATTTATTGATTATCTCTACTTCTCCATGGATCTTAATTAACAAATTACAGAAAGTTATACAATCTACTAGTGTTTTGGTTTGTGGTCGACACTTTTTTAAACAGCGGGTCGTAAACGCCCAACATCTGTTTATTACGGGATTTTTAGCTTGTAATAAAACATTTCAATAATTATTTCTAAATTAAATTGTGAGGTACATATTTTATTGTACACATACATTAGATTTCCAGTAAAATAATACTTGTAATAAGAGAAGCCAACAATTTATTATGATAAAAACAGTTTTTATTCATTTCATTCACTCATTTTTTAATTACAAACAGGGTATATTTTTAACACTGAATAATGTAAATTACGCACATTTTTACTACTTATGCATACTCTTATAACTTTATTACTTTTCTTGTTTAGTGTTAAAATGATTTGAAAATTTGTCAATTTTGGGTTTTTAATTATTTATGTCTGTAGGAAGTTCTTAACTTTCTTGACATAAGTAATTCTGCTGGGGAACTTAAATTTCCTTTTTGGGTTGTTCTATGTTGAAGTAATCCAATGTAAATATCAGTGTTTGATTGTACACATTTCTTAAATATGTTTTTAATTGTTTTTACAGATACTTCGGCTAATCCGTTTGACTGTGGATAATGTGGACTGGATACTGTGTGTTCAATATCCCAACTGTTTAAGAAGTTTTTGAATTCAGCTGAGTTGTACGGTGGACCTCCGTCACTGACTGCATCAACTACAACATCAACATCAACATCAACTGCATCGGTATCCCATGTCTAGCAAAAATTGATTTTAAATGTGTAATAACTGTATTACTTCTATGGTCTTTGTTAAGATGTGCAATTTCAATAAAGTTTGAATAATAATCAACTACTAGTAAATATTTTTTATTATTATATTCGAATAAGTCTGTTGCTACTTTTTGCCATGGAAGTATATGTGTTACTTGCTACTTGGTGTTACATTACTTTACTTTACTTTATTGTAGGCTAATTTTGAGCTAAATAAATATATTTACACGTGTATTTTTAACACTGAATTATTATTCGCCTACAATATTACGCAATTAGGTTATTACAGTATGCATAACTAGTAAAAATGTTCGTAATTTACAGAAAAATATACCATTAACGTTTCCTGACAACTCTCACGAAGTATGGAAATTGGACACCTTCGCACTGCTGTTTGCTGCGCTGGCTTTGAACGTCTCGCGACCGCCGCACAGTATCGGAAGTAGGGGAATTATTTTATAGGTCAAAATTTATAAAATGCTTCACAGGTTATTTATTATATTTCTAGAATGAAATCGAATACTGATAACGCTTGCTAAATATATCATTTTATTTTGAATACACCCTGTGTAAATTAAAATATTTTAATGAAGCATCAATTATTATAACTCATATAAAGCTTTATCAAAATGTGTTCCACAAACAGGCATATTCGCTATCCGCCCCGCTTGCAGCTTATTTAGCGGCCCAACTCGCTATGTATTCTTGGAAAGATGATCAGTTGGAAGCATTTTTGAGTGAAACCGCAAAGAGGGTGACAAATTATAGTGGACGACCGCTTTGATGTTGTTGCTTCTTTGATGGCGTATTAATGCTATTCATTTACGTTTAACGTCGCTATACTATAGACCAGAGATGGCGAACCTTTATGTATTAACGTGCCATTTTTGTAAAGAAAATAAGTTTAATGAGGTCATAGACGTGCCATCCAATTTTTCATTACATTTTTCTTTGTGATTTAGAGGCGTATTTAAAGATTTCGCACACCGGGCCAGTTAAACATTTAAATAAAGACTATGTACCTACTTCGGAAAAATACAATCGTATCAATAGCCTAAAACTGATCGTCAGTGCTAAATATTATAATATATTCTTAATTGCATTTTGCTTGAGAAGCTCCATCTGGCGGGAATACATGGAAAACTATTTCGGTGGTTCTCCTCATACATAAATAATCGTTCTCAAGCATTTAACGGGTACGTTTCATCCTGGATGTCAATCCCCTCCGGAGTTCCTCAAGGCTCGCTGCTCGGGCTGCTTCTTTTCGCCATATTTTCTAACGATGTGTCAGCTTGTTTTGATCATGCCCGTTGCTTATTATACGCCGATGATACTAAAATAATAAACGTTTTATTATTTATGATGATTGTCGATTGCTGCAAGATGACCTAAAAAGATTCAGTGAATATTGCTCTAATCACAAATTGGACCTAAATATATCGAAAGGCTATGTGGTGAACTTTACTCGCAAATTCAATTTAATTATGTACAATTACACTCTAAGCACTCTAAGCAAAACACAATCTGTGTTACATAAAAATAGCATTAAATACCTAGGTGTAATTGTTGATCACAAACTATTGTATAACGAGCACATAGACTATGTAGTTAGGAAGTCGCGAGAGCTCTTGGGTTTATTATTAGGTTTTGCAAAGACTTCAGATCACTTAATACTATAAAAATATTGTATTGCTCTTTCGTACGTAGTATACTTGAGTATTGCTCTGAAGTCTGGAACCCTGCATATCATATTTATATTGATAGGATTGAATCAATTTAGAAAATATTTCTTAGATGCTTGCAGTACAAATGTGGCGATAATCGAATTAACTACAAAACCAGATGTAAAAAATAGCATTTCCTCCACTTAAGAGTTCGTCGCAAAATCTCGGATATAATTTATTTAAAGAAAATCATAAATAATCTCATAGATGCTCCTTGTTTGCACAATATATTAATGTACCCATTAGGCTCAACTCACACTGGCACAGAGTCGAAGCGAAGCGACGCGTCATGTTTTGCACGGCGACGCGCGTGTTCGCGCGGCGACGTGCGTCTGCGCGCGACGATGCTCGTATTAGCGCGTTCGGATCACAGTGCTGGACTAGTGACTTTCGAACATTCGTGAATGGTGCTCGCTCGGCAGTATACGATGGTTGATATCGATCTTATCATGATTGCGCTAATATCAGAAGTTGAAGAGGAAGAAAGTAAAATTATATCAGAAGCTGAGAATAGGAAAATAAAACGAAAATTTTGGGTTCACGAGTTATGGAAGAAAAGACATATTCTTGGCGAATTCAAAACACTTTGTAGTAACGATTTAAGCCAGGACCCAAGATATTTTTATGATTATTATAAAATGGGCTTAGATAAATTTGAAAATTTGGTAAATATTTTGAGGCCTCACATCCAAAAGCAAGAAACAAATTTAAGAATACCAATTTCCGTTGAAGAGCGGATATCAATATGCTTGAGGTATGTACGTAAATTTTTAAGAGCTATTATTGTTATTTTTGATCGACTATGACTCGGAAAACTGTGTTCGAATTCAGCGCAAGCATAGTAATACTGGACTTGATGAACGAGCGGTACCCCTTGTGTGAGTTTGATCGAGTACGAAACGTTACTATCGCGTCTGCGTCACAGCCGAATTAGTATGGGAAATCGAACAGCGCCCCTAGCGGACGTAAGGGGAAGTTTTGATTCCGACAGACGCGATAGTAACGTTTCGTACTCGATCAAACTCACACTAGCCCCTCGGATGTGTGTGCATTTGTTATTTCAATTTGCTTTTAAATGATAGGCGGTGGTAGTACCGTAACGTACCTAGTAGTTCTGTAATTTTGCGTGAGAAGACCTTTATAACATCAGTGGATTTTTCTCGAGCGTCGTCAGAACACCCTGCCTTAGTTTCGTTACAATATGATCGACAGTTTGAGAACACAAATAGGACAAAAATAAAAGCATTTGTTTTTATTTATATAGATTTATTTATCTTGAATCATAATTTTTACGCATTATTATACAAGGTGTAAGGAACAGTTCTCCAGAAACTGATAGCATGCATATATCACATCATTTTAAGCTAAAAACTACATGACATTATTTCCGGAAAGTATAGGTAGGTATGACAAAAAATAAGTATTTATAATTTTTTGGAGAACCGTCCCACCCTGTTTACTTAGTTTAATAATTAATAAATCAGGGCATTCATCAGCCATACATAACGTCATTCACTGTAGTCATTATCGCCTTCCCTCCGTTGCCGCGTCGTCATCCCAATCGGCAATGGTATGTACGGTGAAGGTGGCAGCTCGAGATTTTCTATACGATAGCTCGAAGAAGTGCTATTTCCGAACTGATTAATGGTTGTGCAGTTGGTACTGGTTGACGTATTTGTAGAAGGAGTATAAGTGGTTGGTAGCTGTATTGTATAATAGCCGGTATTTGGCTGCATTGTATATGTGTTAACATTATAGTTAGTGGAATTAGATTGCAGCTGAAGACTTTCTGATTCGGTTCGTAGTTCTGTTGTATAGCCACTGGATGAAGAAGTATTTGCTTGCCTTGGGTTGATATTAGTTGTTACAGGTTGAAAGGAAGCATTGGAAGCAACTTTTATTTCCGCGTCAGTTACTAAAAGTAATATCTGTCGTTTCAGTTGCGCTTGCATTTGTATTGGCATCTGTTTAACGGTTTTAGACATAGAGAGAAAAAATGTGTCTGTTGGATCTTCTTCTTTTTTCTTATTTTCCAGATATTGCGCGAATAACATTTGTGATAGTGGTTGGGACTTCTTTCGTGTAGTATCGGAATGGTTGGATAATTGTGATTCGGGTCGAGATGGCAACGCAGCGGACAAGTTGGTGTCGGTATCAGTGTTTAGGTCAGTTTCTTCGGAGCTATCTAAGTTACACGTCTGTGGTTTGTTCTGCAAGTATGGTTTTAAAAACTCCAATTCTTTTTCAAATCTTATTGGCTTATCATTTGATCTAGCAGAACCACTCTTAAATTGCCTTAATCTAATGGCCTTTTTGTAGCAATCTCGAATTCTTTTCCACCGCTTTTGACACTCCGCCTCTGAAAAAGGAACACAAAATTGTAACTTTTATTTTAATCTAATAAAATGTATTATTTACGTGTATTTTTTAAATTGTTACAGATTTCTGACTACGGCGATAAGCTTTCAAGCCTTAGGTCAAAGTTATCGAGTAGGATACAGCACTGTTTTAACAATTGTACATGAAGTTTGCGCAGCAATATGGAAATATTTACAGCCACTTGTTATGCCGAAGCCTACACAAGAATTATGGACTAAAATAGAGGAGGAATTCAGAACCATATGGAATTTCCCTAATTGTATAGGGGCAATTGACGGTAAACACGTCAATATAAGGGCTCCCTGGAATAGTGGCAGTCTCTACTTTAATTACAAAAAATATTTCAGTACTGTCTTGTTAGCCGTTGTTGACGCAAAGTACAAATTCATTATTGTTGACATTGGAGCATATGGACGTAACAGTGATAGCGGCATATTAAACAGCTCTAAATTTGGACAAAGATTACAAAATAATACGATTGATATACCGTCTAATAAAAGGTTGCCAGGTATGATAGAAGAAATGCCACATGTTTTTGTAGGAGACGAAGCATTTCCCTTGTCCGAACACATTATGAGACCATATCCTGGAAATCAGGTGTCTGACAATCATGAAAAGAAAATTTTTAATTATCGCTTAAGTCGAGCAAGGCGCCTAGTAGAAAGTGCTTTCGGAATCCTGTCACAAAAATTTGAGGTTTTTCAAAAAAAAATAAAAATGCAACCGATGCATCTTGATTCTATGGTTCTTGCATGCACATGTTTGCATAATTACATAAGAGAAAATGACGAACTCGAAAACTTGCAATTGCCAAGTAATAGTATATTACAAAATATGCGGTCAGTCGATAACCAAACTACGTCAAATGCCATGGTGATCAGAGATAAATTCAAATCTTATTTTATATCCGAGCATGGGGCAGTACCATGGCAAAACGAAATGATCACACGATGTTAAAAAAGTGGTCATAATGTTACATTATTAAACACAACTGAATACTTCATTGGATTTACATCGCGTGTACATAAAATAAAGGGTGTAAAAAAATTACCCCCAGAACCGAAAGTGGGGAAAACTACTCGTCAATACAAACATTTTTTCCCAAGAAACCATACCTGGGAAATCAAGGGTTTCCAGGATAATCGGTTTCAAAGTATATACTTGAATTGATGATATTTCATACAATTCGTGTTATTTACCCTGTTACCGATTTCGTTAGCGATTTTAAATGCTGGTAGCATGATACAAAACACGAATATGTTAATATAACAACCAAATGAGTACAAACTACGCACCTAATTATCCCTGAAAAACTTGATTTCCCAGGTATAGTTTCTTGAGGGAAAATGTTCGCATTGATAAGTAGTGTTCCCCACTTTCGGTTCTGGGTTTAATTTTTTTACACCCTTTATAACTATTGTGTATGTTATGTAAATGTAATAATAAACAGTTAGAACTTACCAGAAATTTGCATTTCACCGCTTACTTTTTGCCAGGCATTTTTCCTACAATTTTTATCACTGTAGGTTTTCGCCTTGACGTTAAACAGACATTCATATTTCTGTACTAAAAAAATTAATTTTTCATCTTCGTCCATTGTCGTATAGTTCAGCACTGTCGTCCGTCCGTAGTGGTCGGCGTCTGACGCGTCACTGCGGCCGAGTAACGCGCGGCGACTCGCGAATCCGCTCGACTCCAGCCGAGCGTCGAAGCGCGAATGCGCGCGTCAACGCACGTCGACGTGCGCTTCCATATTTACATAGCACAAATTTGTACTTAAATAATGGAACAATAGAGATGAATATGCTATAGGCTGAAAAATATAACGCGTCGCGTCGCTTCGACTCTGTGCCAGTGTGAGTTGAGCCTTAGGTTCTTCCGCACTTTTGTCCAATTTTATATTCCAACATATACTTAGTATAAATTATCGTCGAAATTTGTTTATTTGTAGATCGACTGCACAATTTACCGACTGTCTACGTGTTCATTATGATACTGATTCTTTCTTAATCAAACCTTCTTCTTTCAAGCGGCTTGAAACTACTGAATATTTCACATCTGCTAGTTAGGTAATACTTAATACTAATTGTGTGTATGGTTCTGCGATCCAGCGGTTCTCTTCTCTTTTTTTATTTTTATTTGCTTATTTACGTAATGGTTTATTATTATTATTGCTTTTTCATCTCATTACTTCATGGTTCCTGCTAAATTATTGCACTCACCTTAATTGTTACAAATGTGTAAAAACTTTTAAAGGCTTTTTGTTTCTATTTTTTTTCTATGTATTATATGTATAGCTGCAAGTTTTTCTGTACAAATAAAATAAAAAATAAAAAAATAGCGAGCAAATCTGTTTTAACTAAAACACTGAAAAACGGTGAACTTCGGAAAAATACCATAAAATCAGGCAGGTAAAACAGAACATCGGTACTGAATAGTATAATAATTATGTTCTTTATGTTAGACGCGAGCGCGCGAAGCGAGCGAGCAAAATAAATTTCCTATTTAACACGGTAAATAAATCTGTCCAAACTTCAAACCCCTAAGAGACTGTGAAAATGGGGTAATTAATTTAAATTACAAAATTTAATTTAAATTAAAGTAAAATTAATGTAATTTCAGATGTGGAAAAATAGATGACAAATAACATATTGTTAGGTTTGTCATATACTACTTCACACTTTTTTCGTAGTATATAATTACAAAATTTTGTGATCAGTGACGTGCCCAAAATATTATGTCATCATCATAGTCTCGCTATCCCTGCTATAGACTACAGTCTATGGTAAAGCGAGTTGCAAGGTCTGTACTCTATAGAGAGTGCTTGCAGCGTCAGTCAATATATATGGATGCTTCCACACTACGTCAATATGTTCCCGTGGTAAGTTCCCGAAGTATTTGTGTCACGGGTGACGGGTGCCAGACAACGGAAATATATTTAATACTTTTATACTATACATATATTTAAGTTTTTTATAATATAGAGACACATTTAATACACATGCATGACCCGGGAACACTGAAACCTTTATTTTTCCTTCGGCGCGATCCCGCTTGAGCGCCGACGCACTAAGTAAGCTTGGCCTATAGGGTCAATTCACATCGAAACGAATTCATAATGTGCAGTGTTCTATACTAAGTCGATTCTATTAATTTTGGAATGTGTTTCATTGTAAGAAAATATTGGAAATGATGGGAACTACAACCCCATAAGGATCGACATCGACTTGTCTTTAAAGAAAAAACTTTGTGTACAGTTCTCGGATACTTCGTCAACGTTATTAGCGATGGCATCTTGGATAAAGGGCCAGGGACAGGAACCTTTATTACGAAGTTCTTATAGAATAAAATGTATGGCAGTAACCAAGTGGTTTAACGACCAAATGCGTCAATCCCATACAACTTTGATGTCGATGTTCGTTATTGTAATTAAGTAAGCCACCTTGGCTGAGCCACCTGGCCCTATAGCCAAGATGATAACGATAATTACGATCACGAAGTAAGAAATCAAAAATGTATGTTATTGACATATAGATAGCGCTATGTCACTTAGCGAACGTTATCCCATATATTTAAAATTTTGAAGATCGTCATTGTAATGTTGGCTAAGCACTCTGTTTCCTCTTTCGTGAATCTGTAATCAACCTTTGAGCCACAGACGTTCTGGACTTTAGAAGACCTGCCTGTAAACCATAAATCAATTAAAGTGTATGTAAAAATAATGAAATAAATTATAAGTACACTCAAAGCCAGAATCCCCTTGAATATATTATGAATATGCGTATGTCGATCGGTTCATTAATAGTAGATTCGTAATCCTAGTTAAACAGCATAGGCTTTGCATTATCGAATGGCCAGCCGCGAGATGGTTTAATACATAGGAGAGAGTTCTGATCTAATTTTGGGTTAAGAAATATGCCAGCAAAAGCAGGTCACCAGATTGTAAGTGACTATAACCGCAGCACCAAACTTTACAGTATGTCTCCAAACAAAGATTTTAAAACTAAGGATGGGCTATTATGACGTACTTACATTTCACAGAACAAATATTCATACAAGAAAAAGTTACGTCATCTTGATTTCACCGTAACTCAAATTAATGTCAAAATGTATTAGATATCCAAGGAGCGGAATAAGTATTCGATTCTCGTTCCAAAAATATTAAATGAAATTACTTCAATATCGATCACTCGAAGATGTGACCTCAAATGTTGACCAGACTCTCCTAAAAATTATTTTAATTCTATTCATAACGCGCGGCCGCGTGAACTTTTTAAAGCTGCCGCTTTGTACAGCAGTGTGAGTGTCCGTGCGTAGTGCGAGTTGTGTTGCAAATGTTAATCATGTCGTTTGTTTGTACATTACAAAATATTTTCAGTTATTCATACTGTCATAACATCGAATGAATGATGTTCGTGGCTATACGTGAGCGGGGGCCTCTAGACGCGCGCGGGATCTGGGTTTTTTCAAGCCAGGACTTTCGTTTACTTGGCTGGCCGCTGATCGTTTCGTGCTTTGACGCAATTGAAAATATAATTTCATAGCATTATGAGAGATTTGTCTGATGTGACGTTTGAAATTATTTCGGTGTCAACCTAGTTAGGCTTACGTCAAAATTACTGACATTCGCTGGTGCTCGAGCTGTCATTTGTAGAGAGTGTCGCCTCTGAGACTGAAACGTTATTTGACGCGGAACTTTATTAGATTGATTGATACTTCTTCCTCGCCCGGCTCAGCCCATGCGCTGCAGCTAGCCGTATTTTTTCAATGATTAAGCACTAAGCATTAAAACTCCGCTGCGAAATCGCTAGCGCCATTAACTTATCCAGCACAGCATAATATGAGCCAGTGGAAACCTTTTAGTATTGAATTCACTGTCGGATAATTTTATGTGCGCATTATCTACCCAATGGGTCTATTATAATTAGAAAGGCACAGTTAGAAGGGAAATGTTTTATAATCATACATACGTTCTGAGTTTGTAATTTATTAAACCGTTCATAATAATGTGTAGTGTGTTGGTAGCTAATGATAATGTTGGATTTGCACGCAAGAGGGTGCAAGTGGATTCTAATATGCCACTTTAATCTTTTAGCATAATCGATTACAGATACTTCCAGCACATCGTTAACTGCTTATGGTGTTTAGGCAAAAAAAATGGATATTCGAAAAAGCTCTAGAATTAATGTGCTACGCTGAAATGGTCATTGAATTCACATTGCCACACATCTGATTTCAAAACGCAATTTTTAGTAGACATAACGTTTTGAAATCAGTGTTAGATCATTCATAATTGTTTTTTTTTTTATTTTTTTTTCTGCCTTCTTTATACAACTTCTTTATACAAGCACTATCATGCAGTATCATGTACCCAAAACTTCTGAAATTGATTTTGCTAAGACTGGGACTATATGTCCGGAATCCGGTAGGACGCGGAAAATTCAGAGCATTGAAAATAGAACTCTGCGTTAATACAATAGAGCTGTCAAACACGCAAGTGTCGAGCCAAATATCAATGTCATTTATGACAGCTCGACACTCGACTCTATTGTATTAGCGCAGAGTTCTATTTTCAGTGCTCTAAATTTTCCCGGGCCCGCCGGATTCCGGATCATATAGTCCCAGCCAGAACGTTAAATACCACCAATATACAATACCTCCTGCTAATTCTTTATCGGCGCGATATTGGATGTGGGAACACATCTAAATAGTATTTATTTAAAAACAGAAAACAGGATGATTCACATATTAGTAAAGTAAATGTTAGTAAGTTATTATAAACTAGTAACAAGCTTGTGCCAAAAACCGACAACCGACAGTAGTAGCTGTCCATCTGTAGTAGTAGTCCATCAGGCGATCCGTCTGCTCGTTCGCTCCCTATGTCATTTAAAACAAGTGCTACCGACTATGATCCGAAAACACTTGAGGAGTGACACACGTCTGTACATTCAAAATTTCCGATAAAAATGCGCTAAATATACCGTTACCTAGTGCGTCGACCCTGCGACCTTCATGCAATACGTTGCACCGGATATTTATAGGATTCTGGAAAATTCATGCGAATATCGTAATTAGTTAAATTATTGCTGATATTGCCTGATATTGCTAATGTAACTAATAAAATAAACATAATTAATAACACAGTATTACGAGTATGTCTAAAAAAGAGCACCGTGGCCTAGTGGCTAGACTATTTGATTCGCACTCGAGAGTGTGTAGGTTCGATTCCCAAGTTGTGGCGTGTACCAATGAGACTTTTTCAGAGCACTAGTGGATTATACGGACGCTTATACGGTGAAGGAAAACATAGTGAGGAAACCCGCACACGGTTGGCCCCAGACGTATTGACCAGTCATTTCCCTGGACTGGGCTGATTGTGTTGTGAGAATGCCGTATGTGCTTGGGCAACCATACGATATTTAAAACCGACTGTCCCAGGCACTACAGTATTTCAAGTTACCTTCGCTCGGAGAATACTGCGTAAATCATCCAATAACGGATGAAAAGGCCTGTAATGTAATGAAAACGTATGTTCTCGTCAGGCATGGGTAAAAAATCTATGGATGAAACGAGACAGTGAAAACTGTTGATGGATCTTTGGATGGATCGGAAGTTACACGTTTCATTGCAAGAGTCCGAATAGGGAACATGCATAGTTTTTTTATTGGCTTTTCGAAAAGTACTAATAAGCCAGGAAATATTGTCTTTGTAATGGCATATCTACGAACAACTGTTGACGAGATAAATTCATCACAAAAGTGAGATCGTTGGAGAGTATTAAAAACGCCCTATACAAAAAACTATGCACGAGTGACGTCACAGCTGTTAAATATATGAAGATAAATATAAAACAGATTTTACGAACTTAAGTACTGTATTTATGTACATCATTAAATTATTTGTATCTTCGTTATTTTTAATAATTACAAAAATGAGTTTGATATTGTTTATTAACATGTTGTCTTACATTAAATAGACGAAGAATATTTTATTTGTCAACATGGCTATTGTGGTGCTTATAGTGAGGACGATGGAGACTATGATGATGTTGAATGCTGCCCAATTTTACACAGAACACATGTTGTTTGTCTGTTCGCGAATGTTTACCGAGCTACAGCCAACTCCTCGCCTCTTAATCTCTGACTAGCGAGAGCAGAAATCAACATCATCACAACTATAACAGTCCACCTAAAATATGATAAAATTGAGGAAACACCACAAATCACAACCATAGCCAAACATCAGACTGAATGAAAAAGTGAAATATAATGTACAGACCAAAGACTAGATATCAAAATGGATATCAAAATACTATTTTTAAACTCTTGACGAATACATGAAATTTGAAGAAAAGATAAAATAAATCGATAAATAATGTAGTTTATAACTAAATTTACATAATATATTATCCTCTATATATACATTCACTTCACTTATGTTAGAATTTATTTTATTATTATTATGGCAAGTGGATTTTATTCTGCAAAATTGACATAATATGTAACTACATTTTTTTTTAAATATATATCGTCGGCTTAAACCATTTGCCAGTGTCAAGTTAAAAAGGCGGGAAATAGAATTTTCGTTTCAACTTTCAACACCGTATTCCTAAATCGTCAAGTCTAAAGTCTAGTCAAAGTCCAAATAGATAGTCAGTGCAGTCAATGAGTCAAGTCAGTCGATTCCGTAAAGTGGTAGTTAAGCTTTACTGAAAGTTTCTAGGGAGTTTTAGAGGGAACACAAAATAGCACGTTTTTTGAAGTTGTACCACTTGCCCACACCTGTGCACGTTAACGAATATTTAATGGTTAATATTCTACTAATATTACACATTAAGAACTGAAATATCACAATTTTATGATAGATATACAAAATCCACAACGTCACCCATTGAATTCCCCGGCAAAACTCTAACTAGATATTATTATTTATTTTCTTTTAAAATAATACCATATTTTATGTTTTTTTTAATGTGATTATTATACGTGAGCCTCATAAACAAACGCCTGGTGTTTTCGATACCTCCATGCAGAGGCCGTTGAGCGACATAATATTATGTTGCAAGTCAGCAATCTTTTAATTTTTCATCGAAAGCTTGCATACTACTTTTCTGAAATACCAACGAACTAGGTACTAGATATGATGAAAAGAGTAGATATTATAGATTCTAGATCATTAAACAGCGATACATTTATTACTATCATAAATTTCTACATGAGTGCAAGACACTGCACCTTTAACATCTGCCAATCGATATTAGAACTTATGTACATGGGAATAAGGATTGAAATAAAACATGTACATGCTCTTTTAGATTATACGTATCTTCCAAAAGATATTGCAAAATATAAAGAATATCTAGAGAGAATTTATTTCTCTCGCTCGCAGGCAAACTCAACTTTACTAAAACGGAGTAAGGTTTTATTTTGCTTGATATTGGTCGGGTAGTACATCTTTCAGGGTCATGTGGGAAAATTGACCTCATGCTCATACTATTTTACTGACCTGTGACGTCACGTCCATCGAGTCATCAGGTAAAAGTCCTTCAAACAAATCACATACGAGAAGGTGTAGTAAATTTTCGTCATATACCTAATATCCGTAACAGAAATTATCTGAAACTAACGGATAATCTTATCTATGGATTGCAATTCCAATGTCTCGCTAAAATTCGAGAACGGCTGGGCCGATTTGGCTAATTTTGGTCTTGAAACAATTGGGGTAGTTAAGGGAAGGATTAAACGGTGAGAAATATTTGAAAAATTTCGGAGAAAATAATAAGTTGAGACAGAACAGCGTGTGTCGGGACAGCTAGTCCGAAATAAATTTATATATTATTATAATAATTTTATTCCTATATCCGTATCCATATCCAGATCCGAAATGTCATACCCTTAACATCTCTGATCTAGATTATACGAACAGAAAAAATCTCTCAAACAATATTTTGTTATCATTTTCACAATGTTGGGAGCTGACACAGATAGCATATTTTCCCGTGATTTCCCTTGTATCAGAATCATCTTCTGCGAATACTTTACTAAAATGTTTCCAGTAAATTGAATCATGTAATAGGAAAATCTTTTTTTATGAAATCTAAACCATGAGTATCATCACGTTCGCAAATCACAAACGAACGAAAATTGTTTTATTTTGTTCATATTCAAATTCGCTTAGCATTACAGTTTTGTAATCAATTCATTCAGATTAACATAAGTCACTTTGTTATTTATGGATCTAGGTCACTTTTTTCATAACACTGGCCATCTTTGAATATTATGTAAACGGTTACCGTACTATGGGTAAACAGTACCCATAGGGGTAGAGATTTAACACTATCTGTTCGATTGATTTTTTTAGCCTAAAAATAAAAGGACAATAATTATGATATTAATAATAATTATCATGTATTTTAAATCTTAATAATCCCACATATAGACACACTCGGTAGCTACTTGTAATGAGTAATCTAGCCCGTAAAACCGATGATGATGATGATGATAATAAACTTGATGATTTTCACGTTGTAACTTCGAAGAAATGAGTAACCACGACAGTAAAACCTATCATCATCAAGCGATGAGGATTTTAAATTTGATGGAAGCAATGTCTTGAAGTCCTCAATTAGGCGAAGATAATGGCAATTATTAATCACAATTACAACATTACAGATAGGAACAGTTAAAACAATCCAAAGCAAGAAATGAGTCACCAAGAGAGTATAATGCTGATAATGATGATATAAGCCTGAAAATGTCAACATAGAAACACTTCGAAGCTACTAGAAATGAGTAACAAGACGGTTAAGCGTCACCAAGCGGATATCGCAATTAGCTAGCAGATTCCGTTCTCTTGGTACAGCGCCAAGTTCACGGCTGCGACCATAATAGAAACCGTCAGGGTTAACAATTATCATATCCTCCTGTAGCATCAGAAATAAAATTGAAATAGATAAGGTAAAGAGAAGAGATATAGATAAGTAATGTGGAAAGAGGTTATGATTAAAAACTCTTTTTAAAAAACAAACTTCTTATAATGGAGTTCTTACGACCACCTTCCTTTTCCATGATCAGACCCTGTTGACAAAGACAAAACACTTGTCAAGACTAATCATACGAGCCCAAAGTCGATAGTGTTGCATCGTTTTATTATTGAGTTCCTATGGTCACCACTCACCTTCCAGTTGCATCATCACATCATATCAATGTAAACATAATATTGCATTGTCACGCGATATAAATATTATGCATGCAATATTTGAGCTCGATCCGAAATCGGGAAGTGGGTAAAATGGAACTAGCAAGATTTAGTGACACACAAAGGACAGGTGAAGAGATGATTCGAAATTTGTTGACGTAACTCTTAGTAACCCAACTAAGGAAATGAAAATACATGATGAAACTTGGACGCTTTGGATGATACGCGACGCTATCTGATGCTACACGGCGCTGCATTTTTAAGATAGCTATTGAAAATTGAACTTTATTCACTACACAAAAGGACTACATTTTGTATTGTGACATTAGTCATACACTGCACATCCGTGCAGGTCCATTTTAATCTAAACGTTGATTGTTTTTGAAATGAAAACATGTTTAAGTCACTTATTTACATAAATTATATAGTGTGATAAAGATATAGTAATTAGATCTGGACAGAATAAAGGTAGGTAGGTAGTACCTACCTCGGTAGAGAATAAGGTATACCTTTAATACGTAACTGATAAAAATGTAGAAGTCTCAAGTATCACAAGAAATACCTAAGATTAAGCAATGAATGCTCAGTTGTGATCAATATTTTATAATTAATTTGATTGTAATTTATCAATATTGGACATCCCGAACACCTATAAAATCAATATTTTTTTCGTCTGAGATCAGACCATAGACGTCTGAGATCATAGCAGACCGATTTATCTCACATACGTCTACTATATTGCACAATATTTTATTCTACTAACACACACACATATATATATGTTAACAATAAACAACATACATAAAATATAAATGTCAATGTCATACTGACAGATGTCACAGGTACAGCCTATTTAGTTAGTTTATTTTAGTTAGCCAAAAGGTTATATATAGTGTGGACGTATCTGTGTTAAGTATCTCTCTCATAAGCACCAATAAAGGAGAGTATAACAATTGTTGCTGTATTATTATCATCACCACTCAAGCGTAAGAAGGATACGTAAAAACCGAGACGTCGTAGCTCTCTACACTTACGACTACTAAGCCACAAAATCTTTACCAAAATTCACAGTTTTTGTGTTATTTCTGTAATTAGTTATTACTACGCTTTTTGACGTGTGTGTGCGTGTGTGTGCGATGGTAGAGAACTTCTTTGCAACTGCGATCATACACGTATATATTAATTATAGACGAGGCATGTTGATGCAAACTGTCTCCACTTAAATGGCCCAACATTTGGAGTTTTTGAGGCCATTTTGACATTTGAAGTATGGTGAAATCATAATGTCTGACATTTGAGGTATGGTGAAAACCAAGATGGCGTAACTTTTTCTTGAATGAAGATTTGTTCTGTAAAATGTATGTCATAAGCCTATCTTTAGTTTTGAAACCTTTGACTGCGACCTAATATTGGCACAGCCATCAGCACTATTACAATCTTAGTGAGGGTTGGTTTACACCACGACGATACGCGACGCTGCAATTTCAAGCTATTCAAAATTTAAATACTTATATTCACTAGACAAAAAGATACATCTTTCATTTGACACTATTCATAAACTGCACATTCAATGTGCAGCGCGGGGCAATCTGGCATTCGAACTGTCACAATGAAATGTCCACCTATTTGTGTAATGAATGAAATTCAATTTTGAAAAGATATCTTAAAATTGCAGCGCCGTGTCGCGTATCGTTTCGTTTCGGTGTGAATTGTTACTTACACACAAAAACTGCCTTTCTTGTGCAAAAAAATGAGTTTTAATTTAATCAAAACCATATTGTTTTGTTATCAAAATTTCTAACGTTCTCTCTGTTTGCTCGAATGTAAGGAAGATTCAGCTATTCACTAGCCTTTTGCGAGAAGATAAAATATCATTTTCTTCATCCTGCTACTATTGTTAATGTTTAAGTTTGTGATGATGGATGGATGCATGTTACTTTCACGCAAAAACTACTGAGCAGATTTTATGACATTTGGTATGGTAGTAGTTTGGACTCTAGATTAAAACATAGGCTACTTTGTATCCCGAAAAAGTACAGTATTTCCGTGGGATACCCGATATTTACGCGGGCGAAGCCACGGATCAAACCTAGTACGCTATAATGTTACCAATGAACAGTACACATACAGTGTTCCCGTGGGACACATTATTTACGCGAGCGGAGCCGCGGGCAAAACTATAACCTATAATAAAATTAGTTAGATTGCTTGTCTAAATCACGTCATTTTACTATCAAAACATAACACTCGCGGTCTATTTCCAGACAAAAACTCCTTGTTACAAAGCAATTAAATCATTAGTACAACGCCATCTGTTGTCGAACTTCGGCAACAATAATCCTTGACCGAGTTCGCCAGTCGTTGACCCCATTAGCTAATCTGCGCGTGCGCTTAGTTAATATATTTTTTCAGCATCGTACTATTTAGCGCGTATGGATCGACGTTCAATAGTTTTTTTTTTATGTAAATGGCCAGTAAACAATATGCATTTGTTTGACGTACAATTTTGTAGGTCTAAATTCGAAGTTTGTTTCTATTGGCTAAGCACATAAAATAAGACGAGGCATACTTTTCTTTACAGAAAATTAAAAAGCATACGGTGTAATGAGGTTATACAAATCACAATACCTACTACCTACAAGTTACTACTAAACTAACATGGGTAGGTATTGTTTATACCGTGCAATAAAGAAACGCAATGACACATTAATTTGGTCGATTTATTTGTTTACATTTGAATTAATTTTGATGTGAACAGAGTGTACTAAAATTAGCAATACGATCATGACCTCCGCCGCCTTAGCCCACTGCGATCGATCGTTGCGAACATTTGAGTATTTTTGTCGGGTGTGATGCGCCGGCGCCGTACGTTGCCCCCGACATACAGATAGCCGCTTGTTTAGCAGATAGCTATTTAATAAGCGGATAGCCAACTATTTCGAAGATATGCGATTCATGTTTGAAAATTAATAAATACTTAGAGGTCCGCCTTATGGTCGAAATTCGCCCATAATTATTCATATTGTAATTTTCACGTTTGATCTTTAATAAGGTTTCTTTTTCTTCTCAGAAAAAGCAGTTACAGATTGATAAACGTCAACGCGTAACAAAATTATCCTACCTATCAAACGCACGGTAGTGTGTGTTACTAATCTGAGGTGGTGTTCTTGTTATTTTTATGTAAATGTAGGTCTATGATTATTAAAAACAATTAGTGTTCTTCCTCTCGAATGCCACTTTCCTGCACATAAACTTTAACTGTGCCAAATGTCACACTCGTCCGTGCGCACAATTTTCGTAAAACTGTACTGAAAGTTTTTGCTTTACGTATATAAAAAAATATTATATACAATAAGGACAGACGGATCCAAACCGAGCTTTTTTATTATAAATTTATAATATACTTTACATACTAACAAAATAAACAACAAAATGGCGGTCTTTTATTTATAATATGGTCTACTATTACACAATACCACAGACTAGAAAATATATAATATACTTAGTACTTACGTACAGAGGAACAGATTTCATAGAACGATCGAATTCTAACCAAATTTGAAAATTTTGACATCCCCTTCAACGGCCCACAATTTTTCCAAACAATCGTGGACACACCGTATACTTGTAGTAGTGCAATCAAATCGGAAGCTAACTATGTAGCTGTTTATCTGTTCCTATTTCTTTAATCTGTGACAATACTACACAATATTATGTCCCAGTATGAGAATTTGAGAGTACCCAGAATTTGAAGTATAAGCACAAACCTACTTTCTGAGATGAATTAAGTTCTACGTACAGTCGCGGGCAAAACAAATCTATTGTGAATGAAAAAATGATATACATACTTACAGAGTATACTTATGATCCATGGTCATTATGTCAGAAACAGACCATCACTTGACCTTAAAAATGTTAATACTGTGTCGTATTAGTACAAGTACCCAAATTACTGGAGGCCAAATTTTATTATAAGAGATTCTTGCGTAAGTATCGTCAGTGACAGAAGTGCTTTGATACAAGTAGATTTTATTTGAGGCATATTATAAAATATTTTAATATACTTATGAATGAAAAGCATTATGATGTTATTATAAAATAAGTTAAATTAGAAGTTGCTTACTTTAATATACAAAAATGAGCAACTTAAACTTGTTTTTGTGTTATGGAAACCTAACTTTGTTTATTACATACTTAAACCAAACTTTGTAGTTTTGAAAACCAAACTTTGTTTATTTAATTTTATTAATTAATACAACTACAGCTACAACCTTGAACCCTACATCATACATATACAAGAGCAGGAGGTGCGATGAGGAGGGCTTCATTCTGGTGGAGAGAAGAAGGAAGAGGAAGCCCGCGGTCCGCAACCATCGCGGCACCGCACCTAACGTACCCGAGCTGCGCCTGCGATGTGAAGTTCCAGCAACGCAGCTGTACGTGTTCCGCCTGCACTGGTCCATGGAGGTCGAGGACGTCGTGAGCTACATCCGTGAGAAGACCACCTACACTTTGAGGGTTGAGCGTCTGCAGTCTCGCCACAAGGTGTACTTCAGTTGCTTTGTGGTGAGAGTGCCCTGCAGTGACACCACTTTTGTCTACCCTCGACGTGGAGGCGTTCTGGCCGCCAGGTGTAGTATACCGAAGGTAGTACGGGGGAGCCTCCTCAACGAAGCGCGCTTCACGTCGCCGAAAAATGACAATACGCGATAAACTATTTTTAGTGTGTTTGTGTAGTATGAGAGTGTTTGTATACTATAGTATACAATTTTATATATTATAGTATACAATTTTTAAATGTGTATCCGTTGTCTGATTGCCATAACACAAGTCTTAACTTGGCATGGGATTAGATTGACGTGACGTACATTACGTTTTTATTCTATTGTATATCATTATGTGTGTATTTAATAAAGAATCATGAATTTGAATTTTTTGAATCTGCACCTTCATCTACAGCTACCAACCTAATAACTTACACCTCCACAATCAGCACCAAAATCTACACTTACTGCCTACAACTTTATACATTAATCCATTGTTATATAAAAGAAGAAGTTAATGTTATATTTAAAGTTTAAATAAAGTTTAGGCTTAACTTCTTAAAGTTAAGGAATAGCTTTGGAACCAAAACATATATTTTTTTACCTTTTTTGGTCTAAAACAATCAGCTGATTGTGTAATATGCAAAAAAATGCACAGTGAAGTGACAAAGCTCATGATATTCAAGAATTAAGATTGTTTACGAGTACAGGTATAGATTAAATGAAGCTGAGAAAAGTTTCACGTATACATCTCGACGAGTAAAGAGTTTGCTAATGAAATGGTATAAAACCTAGATATTATATTAAATTCATTAAAAGTATTGTCAAAAGTTAATAACTATATAACTCGATTACGGAAATTAAAATCAGATCACTAGCTTAGGCGATACGATGTAACAAACATACATACATACATAGACAACCTAATACTTCCTTTTGGCTTCGCCGTAGTAGGGTAAAAAGCAAAACTAGGAGTTTTGGTAAACTAATTATTATTACCGAACCGAGATTATATCGAAAATATTTATGAGAATTGAGCTTCTGACTTCGAAGTTTCCGTAAAACTGAAAAACAATAAAAGTTTTTGTACTTCGTTGCAAAAATTACGTAATATGTTTTTTATGCTATGGTTATTAAATTAAATTAAACATCAACTTGTATTTGCTGTTATATCGTTATCCAAAAGATCAATGTCGATCACTCGCAATCCAGATTTCCCGGATAAAACTTGTATGGCTGTGAAGGTTTATTACGGATTCGACCACTTCAACCCCAAGATTTTCTACCCCCGTCCTTATAAAAATAATAACTATATCTATTTCACACTACGTCAATCTGGTCCTGTAGTAAGTATCCGAAGAACTTGTATCACCAGGTACCAAGCAACGGAAATATATTTAATACTTTTATACTATACACATATTATACAACACATAATATTATATTAAATACACAATACACATCCAAGACCCAGGAACACAGAAAACTTTTTTGTTCCTTTTGAACCCCCGACCTCCGGCTTGAACATCTACGCGCCAGGTCGTCTAATTTCTATTTTATAAGGTATTAGCTGTTTCCCGCGGCTCTGCCCGCGTAAATATAATATCGGGAATCCCGCGGGAATACTGTTCTTTTTCGGGATAAAAAGTAACCTGTGTTTTAATCCAGAGGCCAAACTACTACCATACCAAATTTCATCAAAATCTGTTCAGTTGTATTTGGGTGATGGAGTAACAAACATCCCAACAACAAACTTTCACATTTATAATATTCGTAGGATAGTAGGATTATAATATTAGTAGGATTTCTAATCTATTAGGACGGCATCTAAGAATTTAGGGGTTTAACACGGAATAAATCGCTGGTAATTCAAATGAGCCCCAGCTATGTTAACAGTTCATCGTATTAAATTATTGTATCTCTCTCTCTAAACTCTTCTTAAGTGCGGTCGCGGAGCACGTAGAATTTCGTACATTAACTCATCGCTACTTGTCTCTTTCACTCACACAGGTACAGTTATGAGCGTGATTTCGTGCGCGAGTGAAAGAGAGTATTAGCGATGAATCAATATACGTGCTCCGCGACCGTACTTCACGAATGATATTTTAACAATAAAAATGTATCAATTTTGACCAATGTTTTTAATAGGTTCTTAAACGATTGAAATAACCCACGTAACTTTTGTTTATAACATTATTAAGTACGTCAAACGAATCAATGTTTTTGTGATAAATCTTTTTTTTTTTAAATATTATGACTTGTGTTGGCGACAGTACACGATTGTTACGGGTACGTAACAATCGTGTATGGGCTGGATTTATTTAAATGAGGTATAATGACAGTCATCAGTCGACTCGAATTGATTCGAGAACTATACGCGATTGTACACACTCGTAGTGTTGTGCCCCAAATACCTTTACACTGGTACAAGATTGGATCGTATTTTAGTACTATAACCTAGAATGAAAGCGTGTATACTCTTTTTGTTAGCAAAAATAGTATATTCGACCAAAGTAACAGATAAATCTATATCTGAGGACGCTTTCACACCACGTCAATAAAAGGTAGTAAGTTCTCGAAGAACTTGTGATACGGGTACCAGACAACGAAAATATATTTAATAGATACTTTTATACTATTTACATGTAAGTAAGATTTTTATTAAATAATACACATCCATGACACAGGAACACAGAAAACTTTTTTGTTTCCTGTCGGGATTCGAACCCGCGACCTCCGGCTTGAGCGCCAACGCGCTAACCACTGAGCCACAGAGGTCGTCAATAAATGAAAATGTCACCTACCGTGTGTCATTAGTATTTTTCATTGCATTTTCATTGGTAACATTATAGCTTACTAGGTTTGACCCGTGGCTTCGCCCGCGTAAATATAGTGTCTGGTATCCCACGGAAATACTGTACTTTTTGGGGATAAAAGTAGCCTATGTTTTATTCCAGAGCCTGAACTACTACCATACCAAATTTCATCGAAATCCATTCAGTATTTTTTGGGTGAAAGAAACATCCATCCATCCTCACAAACTTTCACATTTATAATAGTAGTAGGATTATTGTCTTTATGTCTACGAAAATACTAGATTGTACTGACAAGAGTACGAAGGTGTTTCACACTGGTGCTCCAATTTAAGTAGAGCAAAGTGCATGAAATTGGCTGGTATTGTTTGAACTGGAATTATTGATACGGTGGGTTGGCTATTTAATATTTGAAGATTCGTCAATTTTGGAAACGACAAGCGGATACGGTCCATAATAATTGTTAAGCTTAATATTAGGCCAATAATATCGTAACAAGACATAATATTTACTTAGAAATCGTTGTATTATTACGATGTTTCTTGGGTTATTATTACCATAAAGATGTGAAGTTACGATGTTACGATGAAGTGGGAATCATTCAAAATAAGGATCAGTTCACTGACGCGCGCGACATCATGCAATAAATCGTATATCTTCTTGAATAGTGAATAAGGTTTAATTTTGAATTGCGTCTCGGTGTGAACTGACCCTTATTTTGAAAGATTTTTCCCCTTCGAAGGCACGTAATCAAAAAATCCGATAGTGTTTTGAAAACATAAACTATTCAAAACACATAATCAACATTATCATATCAAAATTGAAAATTCCTTTGCAAAATAGCAACAAATAAATAAACAATACAATTTGTTTAAACTATTGTTTATTTATAATAAGTAATAATATTGTATTATTCAGTGTAAATGACTCCGTACATAAATGTTTGAAGAAACAATATTATTTTCGTTTGGCTTCGGTTATTTGTAGTCGATATGGGTGTGGGACATAGAGTAGCGTATAGAGGCGACATGCATTTTATAGTCAATATTATCATCAACATCAAATTAACTCGAATGTTTGATTTCTATAAAATTATCTTACTTATTTTTGTATTTTGAGACATTTAATTTACTTCATCTGTCACTATTCCTATTTAACTGACAGATGATTTAAAAATCGAAGTACCTAGTATTGCCATAAATACTGAAACAAAGAAAGTAAAAAAAAAATCTATTGCAAATAACATTCATTAGTTTTACAGCGTGTTAGTTTAATACATAAATATAAAACAATTAAAAATATAAAAAGCTTATTCGAAGTGGTCTCTATTGGCTGCAATACAGTCCTTTAAACGTTGAGGCCAGTTATCGATAGAAGCACGCACTCTTTCCATGGGAAAATTCTTCACTGCCAATCGTACGGATTGTTTTAGGGACTCCAAATTATCATGGCGTTTAGAGCAGGCCGTACTCTCAAAAACAGACATACTGACTGAACATAAATCACAATCCAGCGGCTTAAGGTCGGGACTAGACGACGGCCAGTCTTCAGCTCTGATGAAGTCAGAAAAGTTCGTTTCTAACCAAAACTGCGTAGACCGAGCTTTATGACCCGGCGTCGAGTCTTTCTGGAAAGTTTTCTTCGTTATTGAACATGGTGTTGTTAAGGGGCTTCACTACCTTCTCAAGAATGGTATCTTGATATACTAGTGCCGATGTTTTGATACCTTTTTCACAAAAATATGGCTCAGTCACTCCTTCATAGCTAATACCCCACCAAACCATCACTGAAGTCGGATAGTGCCCACGTTGCACTCTGTCGACTAATTGGGAAGCTTCCTTAGAGCTTATTTTGTTACGGTTATTATGTTGTATACGGTTATTTTGTTTGTTAAAATGTTGCTCAATTGTAAAAAAATTCACATTCGTAAACAAAATTTTCTGTTACCTCCCTTTGCGTACCGCTTCAGTAGTTGTTTCAATTTTACCCTATTCTTTTTTAAATTATCAGTTAAAAAGTGGTACACAAACATTTTACTAATACCAAGCGTATAGAGAGTATTAAAAATTGCATTTGGCTCCATACCTACTTTGTGTAATGCAATAACAGCGATTCGGTTCTGTTTATCACCCCACTCCATTTTAATATCGCAAAATATTGTGCAATGTGTTGGCGCCAAAATGAGAAAATTCAATGAACATTCATATAAAAATGACAGATTCCAAATTCAAATGTATTGTTTTGTTTATTTTTAATTGTAACAGTATTTATGGCCAGACTAAGTAAAGTCATGTCAATCAATTTTGCCACATCGAAATTTTTCAGATCAAAAAATCCCTTGCAAGAAATAATAAAGCAGCATTACCATGAAATGAAAATGACACAGGAAAAATTACACGCTGATACTAATATTTAATTTAATAACAAACATAGATAATTAAAATATAAAGATGAATCATTTAGATAAATGCTCTTCCTTATTACAACTAAGTGCACTTAATATTTCAATTATCCAACAATTATATGACTAGACTCGGTGCGTAAATGGAAAAGAAGATACAATATGCTAAATAAATGTATGTTATTTACAGTTACGAGCATTAGCATCGAGACTTGTAAAATTAAAAAAAAATGTGAACAAGTCAAGTTGCTAACCTTTTTGTGAACTTTTAAATGACTCATCATGTTGCAAAAAACGTTCGCGATTTTGTGTTATCGTTGTGACTACAATCATATAATATATGCATACAAAATGCCAAAATTATAATGTAAATATTATTAATTTAACTACACTAACAAACAACATATTGTACGCCATATCGCCAAAATATCCTTTAAAAATGTTGCTGGAATCTATATTGGTACTCGCTTATGCAAAACTTTAAATACCATAAAATAAATACAAATGAATATCAAGTGTTTACTGTCTATACGATAGTCTATGTACATCAGCAGGCGGGTCACGTAAGCCCACCGCAGTAAGCTCGGTTGGATGCATAAAAACCTCTGTGAGCTTCGAAATTCAAATGCGAACCAATATGTCTGTTGTTTTGATGGACGTTTATATTTTTTATTGTTAATTCACGCGGACTTCACTAATTAAAACTGACGAGATTTTAGTATAATATTAAAAAAATATTATAAAATCAAGATTTATTTTATGGGTTTACGTAACCAAAGGGTTAAATTGGGATTGATAGTAGAAACTAGCGTGGTCGAAAAAAAATATCATTTGTAAGTTTGAACTTTATAAGGGTTATTTCATCTTAGATTTTTTTTTTAAATTTTGTTTCACATTGATAAAATACTTCAACGTGTAAAAAAAATTGTATGTATCAATCGCACGGTTAATCCGAATCCCAAGTCTCGTAATTAACTTGCACTTTCATTTTACATTTAATGAATTATAAATGAATCATCTTAATATTATAAACTGATTTTTGGAATTTGGACTAATCAAAACGTTGAGCAGTTTCAACGTATCGGGAATGGATCGTAACTGTATTATTTTTTTCATTTAGCGAAATCGACCTTCTGAGGTTAGTGTGTGTTGTAATTTTTATTAATTTTAAAACTGTACTGAACGTTTTTGTTTCACATATATAATATAAATAATTACATAAATATTATATTATGTTTTTTTTGCTGCCTGTTATACGTAGTTTTTATAGTCGCTTTATACTTTAAACGAGACAATATTGTATATATAATCCGTTTCCCGAAAACGGCTGCAAGTGTTACCATATTTGGTATGCCGGGACTTTTACGGGAGAAAAATCGATCTGCCTAGGGATCTCGTCCCTGCGAAACTGCGCTATATGTGTTTTGTCTTTCGTCGTGCAACAATATATCGATAATTTCGACTCTGATAATTATGTTAGTCTGGTTTGATTTGCGTATGTATAATTTTTGCTTTGTTCCAAAGTGCGGAATGTGATGGTTTCGGATCCCGGTCAGATAAATATTCATGTGTTTCTTGTAATTTTTTTAAGTTATCAGAACTCTACTACAGATATGACATGACAATAATATTATCTGTATCGACATTTTCAAAGTAGGTTACGTCTTCAAAGGCGTCTTCAAACCCCAAGTTGCATTCAAAGTATGGGAACCTGGACACTTGTGCAGCAATTATCCGGCTAACGGGTATTTTGAAAAACATATGAATCACGCTCAAATGAACCTTACTCCTTTGTATTAAGAGCATAGTTTGGTGTATTCAAAGTTGTTTCGTAAGTATCAGTTAAGTTAAGTACCTAACAGTTGCCATGCGAAAATTAAAAATGGCTTACTATTGATTAGTTATTATGTCTGTATTATTCATTTCGTAGTTTATTAGTTAAGTCTGATGGATATTTCAGAGATGTTCGGTATAATTGTAGCCTATGTTTAGCGAAATGTAATATTAAGCAGTGAGAGCACTGGCAACAAAATTGTCTCCTTCCTGCACCATTTGCATTCCGATTATCGACTTTAGCGCAAGCGAAGTACAGTCAAATTTTCCGTGAACTTTTTTATGGCAAATTTGAGTTTCTGCAGGTCTAAAATGGCCACACTACGTTTTAATTTCAATAGTTACGTTCTATTTCAATAGTTGATGTTACTGAATCGTACCAACTATAAAAGATCAACCATTGAATTTCAATAGTTGATGTTTCATAGTACCTAAGTAAATTCATCTAATGTGGCCATTTTACGGCCGAATACTGAAACACTAATTAAAATTAAGAGCCCTCCTATTCACAGGCTGTCGCTGTCTCTGCTAGCCGAAACGACAAGGACAGCATGTGACTTAAGCGTCACATAATTTAACTGTCGTTTCAGTATTCGCTTGTTAGACCTGCAGATGTTTTGATGACAAAAAGCAAAAATAAACCGTAGAATCAATATTGTTGATCAGTAAAGACACGTCAGCGTGAATATTTCAACATGACCGACCATTAAATGCAACTATTTTTGATGAGTGAGCTACTAACATTCAGTTCCCAGTGGGACGGGACGCGGCGATATGGCCTCGTACCTACAATCTACATGTCTTGAAAATTATTTATTTTGTTCTAGTTTTAGTCTTCGTTTTTATAGCGGCAACATAAATGCATCGTCTGCGAAAATTTCAACTGTCTAGCTATCACGGTTCATGAGATACAGCCTGGTGACAGAGAGAGTGACAGCCGAACAGGGGAGGCTCAGTAATAGGGTCCCGTTTTTAACGTTTGGGTACGGTAACCTAAAGCTTTTGTCCGCAACCTTGTCTGGACATTTTATGACTTAGGCATTCTACGATTAGTACGATTCTTTCTTCTTCTACAAGATCTTTTTCGATCTGGATCTAAATTCGACACTGTAGTTTACTGATAGTTTAAGACTCGGACGTATTGTTAAAGCATAAATTATAAAAAAAAAATGGGGATAATGGATTTATTTATTGGATTTTCAGAAAGTACATAGTAAGCCCGAACAATATATTGTCAAGGGATTATCTACGATGAACCGGTGACGAATTAATACAGTCATAATAAAAGTGAGATCGTTGGAGAGCAACGAGAGCGAGAGAGAGAACGAGAGCAAAAAACGCTCTGTACAAAAAATTATGCACGAGTGACGTGACAGCAGTTGAAAATGTAACATAAAGATTTTTTTATTATTATTATTATTATTTTTATTATTATTAACTTTAATACTACGGTTATTCCTCAGATTTTATATAAATAATATAGCTCTGAGTGTATATCATTGTAATAACAAAAAATGTCACAAATAACAGGATTTTAACAGTATTTCTCGTTTTTCAGTCGGAGCAAAAAATTGTTCGTATTTTAGTCCTGTAACATTTGAATTTAGATAACTGTACTTTTTGCATTTTTCTGTCCATATTTATGTTGTATTTTTGGAAAATATAAGAATTTTGCTGATGTAAAACACATGAATGTTAATCTAAATCGCTCTCTCTCACAATTCATGCCATCCCAACTAATGAGTGGCATTTCTTTCGACGCGGAGTTTGTTTATTTATCGATTGTCTTGTATTATGGTATTACTAATTGATGGTCTATTCAAAGTACTATATCTAGGTCTTGCAATTAGGCCTAGACCACCTGCACTAGTCATTAGTACTTTCACATGATTTATCTGAATTTCACTATTTATCTACTAATTAGTTTGCATGTTAATATTACAAGCGATAGCATGTGCATATATTTTAAAACCCTATATATTTTTTTTATAGTTTATATTCTACAGCTCCGTTGCCTAGTGGGTAGACCGTTTGATTCGCACTCGAGAGAGTGCAGATTCGATTGCCAGGTTGTGGCGTGTACCAATGAGACTTTTACAGATCTCAATTACATTATACGAACGCTCCAACGGTGAAGGAAAACATCGTGACGAAACCCGCACATGGTTGGCCCCAGACATATTGACCAGGGATTCCTCTGGACTAGGCTGACTGTGTTGTGAGAATTAGAAGAAGAGGCATGCTGTGAGAATACGATACTCATACGATATTTAAAACCGACTGTCCCACTCTCTACAGTATTTAAGAGTGGTTACTTCGCTCGGAGAGTATAAATCCAGTAACGAATGAAAAGGCCTAAGTCAAAGATTTCAAAACTAAGGATGGGCTATGAAGTTAGGTATATTCGACAGAACAAATCATCATACATGAAAAAGTTACGCCATTTTGATTTCACCATACCTCAAATGTCAGCCATCTTTATTTCACTATACCGCAAATGTCAAAATGGCCCCAAAAACCTCAAAAGTGAGGCCATTTAACTAGGAATAGTTTTTGCCTCAATATGCCTCGTCTATAATATATACATCTATGGCCTAGGTTATTTATAGCGGAGGTACTCTGATTTATAATCTTGAGAAAGTAGATTACATTTCTGTTCCCTTCATCTCTCTTTCTTTACTCGTCAGTTAGTCGAGACAGAGTCATTAGAAAGCCTCTGAACAGAAAAGCTCACCTTTACAAGCAACTCCATTTATGGCGCCCGTGAAACTAACTTTGAAATTAAATTAAATGTCTTATTTTTTACCTTCTTTCTTTTCGTTTTCGTTCTTTCTTCTCATATCTTTTTCGTTCTTTTCATTTAATTTATAGTCAACAAAACAGTAATTGTAAATCCTGCTACTATTATAAATGTGGAAGTTTGTGAGGATGGATGGATGTTTGTGTCTCTTTCACGTAAAAACTTCTAAACGGATTTGGATAAAAATATTTTATTATCAAAATTATATTAAATTATGGTTTGTATTAAAAATATTAAATTATGCTCAGGATTAAAGCATAGGCTACATTTTATTTCGAAAAAGTTCAGTGTACCCGTGCTATACTGGATTTAAGCGGATCCATGGGCAACAGGTTGCATAGTATCCTACTAATATTATAAATGTGAAAGTATGTGAGGATGGATGGATGGATGAATGTTTGTTACTCTTTCACGAAAAAACTACTGAACATATTTTGATGAAATTTGGTACGGTAGTAGTTTAGGCTCTGGATTAAAACATTTTATCCCGGAAAAGTGCAGTATTCCCGCGGGATACCCGATAGTAATAGCCGCGGAAAATAGCTAGGTTATAATATACAACCCGCTGTAGGTAAGAGCGGCGGCGACAGCATCTGCTGATATTACTTATAATTATGATAATATCAAACCCATATTCAGAAAATTCTCATTGGAAATCACACCATGACATGACTCATGTGTAATTGTATAAAAAGAGTAATTAGTTAAATTGTGATATTACTCACACAGCACACTGCATGCACAATAAAGTAGAAATCAAGAAAAATATCGTGACTAATGCCTTCAAGGTTAGGTTTTTGCAAATAGGTTCAGTTCACATCGCGGCGATACGCGGCGCTGTATATTTAAGATAGCTATTCAAAATTGAACTTTATTCACTACACAAAAATCCAAAAATATACAAATGTTTCTTAAGATATCTGTCATATGCTGCACATGCACTGTGCAGTGCGCTGCATGGCATTCGAACTCTTACAATGAAAGGTGAATTTTTTAATATTTTTGTGTAATTAAAAAACGTCAATTTTTAATAGCTATCTGTAAATTATATTTGATTTGAATATTTATACTAAATATTAAATAGTAATTTAGTTTGAATTGACCCTTAAATAAAAGGTATTGAGATTAAATAAAAGGTGTCCGTTATTTATAAGTAGCATATTCAATTGATACGAAAATCAGCGCGACTATTCGGTAGTACTGCTTCCATTTCACAAAAATAGGTCTGTAGATGTCCCATTACCCATATTGATATATACATAACTAGCTGGCCCGACACACGCTGGTCTGTCTTAACTAAGAACTGAAACAAATAACTACAACTTCACGTACAACCTACAGTCCTACACCAACATTTACACCTGCATCTTACCTATACCTACAGTCCTACACCAACATTTACACCTGGATCTACCTACACCTACAGTCCTACACCAACATTTACACCTGCATCTACATACACCTACAACCTACACCTACCTACCAACGGGATGAACATCAAACGCTTACGTTCGGCTGTAGTATGTTTTTTTTTGTATGTTTAATTATAACTCCGCCGCGTGTTGACTGATATTCAAAATTATTTGTTTGATGTAAAGGGGTATAGTATTCGTAGTTGGTCACTTTTTCACAAAAGTGGTGACCTGACGATGGGATCCATGAGGAATTGTGGGAAGTCCTTAAAATTTATATGGAAATATATAGTTATTTTGACTTTTTCAGAAGTAACCAAAGCATATGCTACCAAAAAGTAAAATTCTGCACCAAGGTATACCCTAGATCCAAAATCACTGAACAGAACTCCTCAGTCTTTAAAGATACGCGTTTGGAAATTTCGACATTGTTTAAATAACTGTAAGCATATGCCAATAAGTAACTTACAGTAATGATCATCATAATCTTATATACAATACCTAATGGAAGCTTGGCGCGTATTCAATTATTCATTCGATCCTTTATTTTAAACGTTCTTAAAATATGTTAATAATACACAATAATAAACAAATAGCACCAAAAAGAGAAAAATTATTATTATTTTTAAAACAAAAAATTGAAACGACTTCCAAAGTAAAACTGCCCAAAAAAGTATGAAATAAAACTTATTTTCTAAATAATTCCCCTTTTAAATTTGGCTGAAATTTTAACTATATCTCTACTCAATTTTCAAAATTTTGAAGTCGGTACCAGCCAACTTGAACGTGTGTTCTATTTTAAATATTGTTTTATCAGGATGTTGTTCGGGCTGGTACCGACTTCAAAATTATGAAGATTGAGTAGAGAAATAGTTAAAATTAAAGCCAAATTTAAACGGGGAATTATTTAGAAAATTAGTTTTACTTCATACTTGTTTGTGCATTTTTACTTTTTATATTACCTACCTAATTAAACAGGGGTAAAGAAATGCTATAATACTTGTGTTATTTCTTAATCATTGTCTTATCTTCGCAAGACCATGAAATATAAGTAAGTTTAAAAATGAATCACCATAAAAAATATTTTTCAAAATTCCAGCAACTTGTAATTCGATGAGGGAAGTAAATTCTAGTGCATCATAAATGCGTCATCGGATAAAACCCTTTGTCTAAAAACGCCAAGGCCACAGTAATTAGTATATAATTATTATATTTTATATGAAATTATTGTGCCAAGGTCTTCAGTATTGCGCAGTTACATGGAATCACCAAGAGCGAACACATTCTGGATTTGATTGTGCTAAATTGACATGGCTATGATTGTAACTAAAGTGTTTAATAAAAAAAAGCGTGTGTCAGATCCGACGCACGACTGGAGATTACTCTAAAAAGGAAAATTTGGTGTCCAATGCAAAGCGACCGACGCATCTTCGGCTAACATCGACTGTGTGACCGTGTGACATCGTGAATTCAATTTTACTCCCATAGATCTTCATACCCCGGACTTATATATGAAAATCGAGTTCTTAAAGAGTAAACTCCAAAAAACTATAACCCGACTGCATAAATTATGAAGCCTATTTATAGGAACCTATGGACACTCACTCGTTAAAATCGGATTCGGTTTAGGTGCTATGGTAAAACAAACATATATTACATACATACATAGAAGGTCAAAATCCTTATTAGCCTAAAGGAGTCTACCCAATAGACCACACACATTACATGTTGTATGACAATGATAAATTGTATTGTAGGTAAGTATTTAAAAAAAACCGGCCAAATGCGAGTCGGAATCGGGCACGAATACAAAAATGCAAAAAAATCTTTGTTGTATGGAAGCTCCACTTAAATATTTATTTTATTATATTTTTTAGTCTTTGTTGTTATAGAGGCAACAGTAATACAACATCTGTGAAAATTTCGGCAGTCCAGCTATCTCAGTTCCTGAAATACAGCCTGGTGTCAGACAGACGGACGGACGGACGGACGGACAGACGGTGGAGTCTTTGTAATACCCTTCCCCTTTTTAACCCTACGTTATACGGAACTCTAAAAAGTCTAATCTATCCAGTGTTCGACTTTTGAGAATTATAGGCGGACTGACGGACGGGGGAGTTATAGTAATAGGGTCGCGTTTTTACCCTTTGCGTACGGAACCCTAAAACACACCCGGAAACGCAATTTTTTTTCAGGTTATACAACACAGGCGCTTCCTTATGCAAAGGTGCATGACGGTACAATAGCTTGTACAATATATAAAAATAACACCTAAGTAAATATCCTTGGTGCAGGTGAATTACCTGGGGTTCAATAAACGTTCATGATAAGTTTTCCTTTCTTTCGTGTTCCTAGTAAATATTGCATCTCAGGGTCAGCTCACACCGAGACGCGACACGGCGCTTAAGTTTCAAAATAGCGATTCCAAATAGTACTTTATTCACTACTCAAGAAGATACACGTTTGCAAGAGCGGCGCCGCGATACGTAGATCGGTACAGGTCGAAATTCGAACTCTTACAAGTAGTTGTTTAGTAGATAAAGTTCAATTTTGAATAGCTATCTTTAAAAATGTTGCGCCGCGTCGCGTCGCGTTCCGTCGTGAATTGACGCTTACGTACAACAGTTTTGGGGCATGTTTCCACGACCCACCCACGCCGCCCAACCCACGACCTTCGGAGTCGAGAGCCAAGCTCTGAACCATAAGTAAAGTAGGTAATAAAAAACTTTTTCTACTAAATTTCATCAGCTTTCTAAATGTTTCAGAAACTTGACTAAATTTGCTATAGGTACCATGTTTTCTATTCAAACTCTGTAACTTATACAGTTTGGGAAAAAATGATATTTTAAAGTGCAGTACTTTCTTTTGCATTCCAGTATATTTCAAGTCAACGATGATTGTAATTTTTTTTTCTCTTAAGGTACAAAACCCCAACAGTATCTCATCTAAAACACTTTAAAATCATGCTTCCTAACAGTTTTAATACGCAAAGAAGTTGTATCCATAGCCTTTAGAATGCTTAGAAGCCAGACACTGCTTATAAATTCCTTCAGATTGCAGGCATAATATCGGAAACGCCCCTGATAGCTGTTTCCGTAGAGTGCTTAGGCGAGTGAAATTCTTGCATAGTTGTAAAAGCCTTTTGGCTCGATAAAGATTTCCTATACTGCAAAGAGATTATTTAAAACTGAATAGTGGGTATGTCACCATCTGATTAAACGTTGCGCTCAATGATTTGGCTGGTGTTCTTCAGCATTCAGGCGTTTCATGAACTACGTAGGATTTGTTAAAATATTTACATAATAATAATATTAAACTAATGATCAATTACAATTTGTGATAAAATTTTACATTTCATGAGGTTGAAGATGGTAAACCTCCCAAGCATTTTTATCCTGTAGATAATCAGAAAATTTATTTGGAAAAATATTGGAAATTTGATTTTTTTTTTGGCTTTTCGTTGGAGTTGTTTTTTAACTATCTTTTTAATCTTATTAATTGACCAAAAACAACTTATAAATTGTAGATGCAATTCCTTTGGAATTTTGTTTTTTGCTCTTTAAAAGAAACATTAATATTATGAAGTCTAAAAGAGGGCAACGCGAGTTTGTCTTTATTTCTCGTATTTATATTAAAAACATCACCTTTCTTAATAAACATATTAATATTCTTATGAGTATACAAAAGGAGTTCATAAATATATTGATATGGCACTGTTAATACGCCTATGTCTTAAAAAATTTCCCGTAATGTTTCCCTGGGATGCATTTTATAGATAGCGCGAATCGCTCTCTTCTGTAACACAAATACGCCCTTTATATTTTTACGCCCTTCTAAAGTTCTCCTTCACAACAATATGCCATACGACATAATGCTATGAAAGTAGCTGAAGTACACCAGTCTAGATGTGGCTTTGTCGATAAGATAACGCATTTTTTTAACAGCAAATACCGCAGATTCGGGTTCTTTTAAGAGACTTTCTACATATGGAGCCATTGGAGCTTACTTTCTAAGGTGATGCCCAAAAATACTGTCGATTCAACAAGTTTCAAATCCTCGCCCTTAATTTTAATATGTGCTGTAGATTTTATACATTTGGTAGAGAAAATGCATTTTGTTTTGCTTTAATTAAGAGAAAGATTATTTGAATTAAACCAATGCACAACATTTGAGATTGTACTATTTATTGTGTCAAAATTTATTGTGCGTCGATTTTAGAATCGAATTTTTTTTTTCGAATCGAAGTTAAAATAAAAGCTATGTGTCATTGGCAAATAGAAATTACATCATTATCTTTTCTGTGGTAAGGCAGGTCATTGATATTATATATCAAAAATAGATATTGGCCAAGAAAAGATTCTTGTGGCACACCCATTGGAACAAAGGCCCCTGGAGATTGCTTATCATTAATAACAACCATCTGAATTCTATATCTTATGTAAGAAGTTAAAAGAACCAAAGATCTGCCTCTGATTCCGTAATGATGCAATTTTCCTATCAACGTGCCATGGTGTGCGCAGTGAAATGCCTTGGAAAAATCACAAAAAATGCCCAAGGCGTCATGCGACTTCTCTCACGCATCATACATAATATTTGATAGTAACTCAATACCAGCATCAGTAGATTTCCCTTTAGTGAATCCAAATTGTTTGCAATAACTTATTAGTATTAAAATGTGGTATTAGCTGATTCAAGATTATTTTTTCGAAAATTTTATTGAATATAGGCAGTACGGATATTGGTCTAAAGTCAGTACGATCGGTCGTGATCGTCATCTGATTTGAATACTGGGATTACTTTACTATATCTCATCATGTCAGGAAATACACCATAATCAATGCATTCATTAAATACATAAGCTAGTTCAAGAGCAACCGAATATATAAGTGATTTTAAAATAAATATAGTTATACCCCATAGGTCTGCTATTTTTTTTACGTTTATCATTTTAAAAGCCTTGATAATATCTTGTTCGTTCACACTTAATGATTTAGTGAGAGAGACTGGTACGTGGGTAAGAAATGGTTCAAAAACTAAATTCGCAACTTCTACATTATCCTGAATAATATTGTCATTAATTTTTAACTTAAAGTCAGTTTAAGAATTACGAACTCTTTCAGTCTCATCATTAATTATTTTCCACGTAGTTTTTATTCTGTAACCACTATTTTTTTATCTTCGAAGCAATAAAATTTGCTTTTGTCTTTTGCCAGACTTTAAAAAAAATTAATACAATTTAACCCTATCTTTAAACTCTTCGGTAAAGTTGTACAGTTTTTCACTATCGAAATCATAGAGTTTTTGTCGGCTCTTATGTATATCCTTACCCACTGTCGCCCACTCACTAAAGCTAGGTTTATGCGTCACTACCAGCGATCTTGGTGTAAGTACTGTATTAATTTTACTACTAAATTTATTAAAGAAATGACATACTCATTAGGATTTTTATCACGGAAGTCAAAGTTGCGAGTGCTAATTTAATTTAAATCTCTCTATCCGTGATTTAGTCACCAGAACGTAGCTAATTTCCTTTTTTATAATTTTCTTGGGTTTAGTTACTAATTTTACAAAATGGCCCATGTGATCGGATTTTATATTACTAATAATTTTGTTTTCAATAATTGTATATTGTCTTGAATTTGTAAATATATATTATCTATACACTTAGCTAAAGTTTCCGTAATTCTAATTGGTTCCATAAACAATGGTGGTAAGATGCAGGAACTAAACAGGTTGCTCATTCTCGTACTTAAGAAACTGACTTCTAAAAGGTTAATGTTAAAATCTCCACATATGATGATCGTTTTATTAGAATTTGTTATTTTAAATAATATTTCCTCCATTATTTTTTCAAATGTTTCATATGAGACATTTGGCGAGCTGTATACGCTTACTACTATACTCCGTTCCAACTCTACACATGCTATTTAAATTTGGCCTTCAACAGACAAGCCTATGATGTCTTGTCTATATTTAAACTTTTTATTTTTATTGATTAAAATTAGTGAACCTCCTCGAATAGCATGTGACCTGCAGAAGGAACTACCGACTCGATGATTGCTAAAGTTAAATATAAGCTCATAACTCCTAAGCCAATGCTCTGTTACACACATAATGTCAATACAGAAAAAGTTAAGGTACAATTCTAATTCCAACAATTTACTATTTATTCCTTGAATATTTTGATGTACCAAATTTGTAAACTTTATATTTTGCTTAAATTTTTTGTCGTTGTTTATTATGCAATTAATATTATTAGTTTTTTAAGACTCATAGACTCACTCAGAGATAAACTCTACTGTCTTATGAATTAATATAAAGAAGTTGGCATTGTTGGCAATTAGCATCCATAGTCTTGTTACTGTACGTATCATTAAGACTATTTTGCTCAAAAGAAGCAATATATTTAAACAAGTTCTTGGTAGATATATCAATAAAATATGATAGCGAAACTATTAAAACAGTAATATCTACCTTTAGTCACGTAATATGATCTATTAATGAGCATGTTAATATCGATCACATGTACATTATTATTATTTTGTGAAATAGTGTGCAAAGCCATATTCAGCTTCTCTAATATAATTTTTAGATTGTTCTTATGTGTTGCTATAAGGAAGTGTAAAGATAACGATTTTTCCTAAATTTGAACACAAATTATCCATATAATTAATTAAATATGATTTCTTTACCCTTCCCCTGTTTCCGAGACAAATGTTTATGCTGGTGTGTTTGTTTAGTGAACAATTTTCAATAATATTTTCCATGATATACTCTAAGATAGAATTTGAATAGCAATTATTAATTACAGAGTATTTTGTATTGAAGTTTAAGAATTTAGTTAAGTTTTTTTCCTATCTCATCACTAAACATCACACTTTTTGTACATATTTCCGGCTTATTTTCATTCAGGCCTGAAGTAGACGGTATAATACTGCTAAGAACCGATAAATCCCGATCCGAGCCAGCATCACAACAACAATCCGCCAAAACTCTTGTTTCAAGGCTGTTCTGGCTACTAAGTAAAGCATCCATGGCCAAGTTAAGTTCCCTTAGCTCGGCTGTGGATTTCTCATACAAGCTGCTATAATGGGTTAGCGAATGCTCTGCCCTTTCAAGCTTAGATCTGAGGTCTTCAATGTCATTTTCATATTATATTTTGTTGTAATTTGTCTGTTCTGTGTACTTTTGTATTTTTTTTATCATTGATCACTTATTTATTTGACTAACTATCACTTTGTTTTTTTTATTATCATTTTTGTCTTCTTCATGATTTTATTAATTTCAATGTACTTTTTGTTTTTATTCCTACTGAGTGTATTTATGTTGTTTTTGTTGGAGGCTACTGTTTGAACTACTGGGTCATCCCGTGTCAAGTCGATAGTTGTCACATTCGGTAATAGCTGATTATATAGGGCTTGTGTTTTGACAATGGTAGAGTTTGGAGTTTTTTTTTCCAAAAGTGTCATATGATTAAGAGCGTCACATAATTCTTTCTCGAGTATTGTAACTCTCTGCAGGAGCGACTCATACTCTATGCCACACTGTTTATCAAAACTGTATATTATGGACTGGAGTCTATTCCATTCATATATTATGGGACTCATTTAGCGAATGGAAGGTGGGTAGTTAATTTTTTAATATTTGGTTGTCTTGCAATATATCTAAAACAATTTTTTCATTGTCCTTGATTTCCTGTACTAACTGGACTAACTGGTTGTTCTGCTCCTTGGCCTTCAGTAACTCTGTTAAAGCCGTTTGAAGCCTCAAGAGTTCGTCTTGACGAGCCAGGCCTTTTCGCGTCATCATTTTGCTTACACTTATAGTACCAAAGCGTTAATAGTAATATTGTAATATAATATTTACAGTCGATGTCTTAGATATACCTCATAGCGCCCTCTAGCGAGTAAAGGGCTCAATCATCTATTTAAATATTTAAAGTAAATAGGTATGGTCTGTTTGCTTCAGAACTTGTGATATTCTCTCAGTCTGCAAGTAATTAATTTTTGAAAGATTCTTTATAAAATAAAATTTTGGCATGGAGCTAGAATCGAACCGTCGTCTAATCGGTTGCAATGGTCGTAATATTATATACAAAAAGCGAATACTCCTCCAACTGCGCTCCTGAAGCGTAAATTTGTCATGTGAATTTGTATATGTCTTTCTCCTTGTAAAGTTATAAGCTTTGGCAGTTAAAGAAGTTTGAATTATTTTACAACCGCCACCAGTTTGTCAATTATTATTATTATTATTGTGTTGATGTTCTTTGTTTTAATATTGTTTTCACTTGAGTAAAAGTGTAATTCGTTTTTGTTTGTTATTTTGAGCTCGTACTTCTGTTCACATTGTCCAAATGATTTAATATATCAAAATTACACTTATTCAATGTTATAATTTCAGAATTTTAACTCTTAAATTAAGCTACATTGTCACTGAAAAACTCTATAACTTAGTATTTGAGAGTTACTTTCTGATTTATTCACTTTTTACAGCACAATATGAACTTTGCGAATTTTAATAGCGAAAAATACTCTGAGCTGATGTTGATACGTTTAAAAGCGCTCTATACATACTCAAGATAGTCCATTTAATAAGTAACTCAAAAAAAATTGTAACCGTATGTGGAAAATTTTATTTTTATAATTTGTCATATTATTAAATACTGACTTGGCAATGCGCACGTTTTATCTCGGAAAAGTACAGTATTCCCGTGGGATACCCGATACTACATTTACGCGGGTGGAGTCGCGGGAAAAAACTAGTTTTTCTCTAAATCTACCATCTAAACGTAAACAAAGTCACTATATCGCGCCATAATGCTGATAGCATTATATAAATATCACCACAAATAAAAAGTGCTATCAATGTTTGCCATAATAATAATAATAATAACTCCCCACACGGATTTCGGTGACGGTGGCCGTTTTCATCGAAACCAGGCCAGTTACGCAGGAGTAATTTTATAGTGCCCAAGTGTGTGCGCAGTACACAAGAGCACTCTCTTATTTACTCTCAAACCCTAGTGGGACGGATAATTGACACGACTGGCGAGAGATCAGGCGCAAGTCCGACTTTTTGCATGCCCATCCAACGCATGGATCATCTTTCTTGTCAGACAATCCGGTGATCAGCCTGCATTGTCCTAACTAAACTTGGAAGCTACATTTTTTGTCGTTCCAATGCGGGAATCGAACCACCTACCTCCGAGTTGAGAGCCTAGCTCTAAACTACTTGACCACGGAGGCCGTTAATGTTTGTAACATGAACGTTTTTGCGTTCCTTGCAGCTATCTGCACGGAACGCAAAAAACTCACAAAGGATTTTTTATGTATTCTCGCTATAGAACAACGACGAATTTACTTGGTCAAGGTTATACCAGTAGGTTGCATTATGTAACGTTAGGTACTTGTTAAAATAAATCACATTTAATTACATGTTTGTGACGTCGTACATACTGTTTTCCAGGTATCGTCTTCATTCGTTTGTTTAGATTTTTTTTATTTTAATTTTCCCTTGTTACTGGTCACAGACTGAATCAGTATTTACTTGTTCAGTTCCGTGACTTTGTACGCGCTTTGTACAGCTCAGTGTACGGGAACCGTACACTGAGCTGCGATAAAAAGTAGCCTTTGTGTTATTCCGGAGTCTAAACTACTACCACACCAAATTTCGTCAAAATCCATTCAGTAGTTATTGCGTGAAAGTAACAAACATCCACACCTCCACACATCCATTATACATACAAACTTTCGCTTTTATAATATTTGTAGGAATGTGAGACTGGTTTTAATATGGTAAATAAATTTACCAGGGAGTTTTTTTTTTTGCAAAATCACCTGGCTAATTATAACTTATAGTACTGAACTGGAATAGTGAACTGGGTCCTAATGTGCCGTATTGAAGTTTACTGCTATTTCAAACAATGTAACATTAGAGACACCTATGGCAAATATTATGGCTCTGATCGATAGTCGATTCTTTCGCGAAGGTTAGTCTTCCTAAAAAGCACAGTATTACGCTACTGTGAGCATAGCTGGAACATTTGACAGCGGCGTAAACGTAACGTTACGTTTACGCCGCTGTCAAATGTTCCTGAAATGCTCACAGTAGCGTAATACTGTGCTTTTGAGATTTACATTAAATGATTTGACAAAACCTATGTTCTGCGCAATTTCTCAAAACAACATTTAAGAAATTTTTATAAACAAAAATACTTTGTAATAGTTATGTGCCTTTGGGTAATGTATATTTTAATACTACGGAGACTTATTTTACTACCAAAAATGTTGCCCGCGATTTAGTGCGCGCAAAAGTAAATCCCGCGGGATCTGTACATTTTGTTGTAAAAAAGTAGCCTATGTACTTTCGTGTGATGTAACTCTGTATCTATACCAAATTTAATCGAAATCGGTACAGTAGTTTGGGACCCCATCCAAAACAAACATATTATTATTACATCTTTCCTCTTTATAATATAAGTATAGATTAAGCAGAAGTGTTTTAATGAAGACACATTAAAGCTCGGTTGTAGATGCACTCCTTTAACTTGTAAACCTATAAGGTAAGCAAATCGTGAGAGCTCAAATATGGATGTTAGCTGATAAGGGGCGGATGCTTTGTGATAACGTTATCAGTGCCGGTCTAGCCCAGATCTTACTTCCTAAAGTTCTTCGCCGACTATGATGTCTAATCTGGTAGTTTCCTCCAGACAGTTATAGTATTTAATCATATATCGGAAAAGTTTGTTTTTATGTCTGTTTGCATTGAATAGGCTCCGAAACTACTGAACCGATTTTGATGAAATTTCGCACAGATGGAGAATAAGCCACGGGGAAGGACATATGTCACTTTTTATCGCGGGCAACATCTAGTCATATATAATTAGTACGTGAATCAAAAACTTTGTAGTCCTTTTTTACAAATGTTATAGGTACCTACAAACGCATTATTAATATTTTTTGTCAGTGCTTTTAAAATACATACAAATAACATAACACACATTACCTCAGATTAAAAATTCAGACTACCATGCGTTTGATACGATTTTATCACAATCAAAACATCAAACGTTCGTCAATCTGTCTGTCACATTCGATTTACAATATTTACATTTTTATTTCGTATCAGATACTTAGTGAAAATAACCCGTATAAAGTTCAAATAAAATTATAATATGAATTATGGGTGAATTTCGACCACTAGACGGCCACTATTGATAATAATATCTCCACGCGCCGATTTCGGCGACGGTGGCCGGTTTCGTTGAAACCAGTCCAGCTATGCAGGAGCTATTTTATAGTGCCCACATGTGTGCGCAACACAAAAGAGCACCCTTTCTTCCATTAATCTGACAGCCGCCAGTAGACGATTAACCAACACAGAATATAATATACTATAAAAGGTTATTAATTAAAAATCAATTACGGACACTTTGGACATATAATACGATCTATTGTTTATGTACAGACGATTAGGCAGATTAAAAAAAATTAAAATGGGTACTACATATAATTACAGCACGCTTACTTACTTTATACTACACTTACGAGGTTGTTAAGGTCTTTGACCTTACACATCTGATTACATATTTATGTTATTTAGGCAATGTTTTTACTTACCCTTTGAATTGGCTGTTTCTGTGAGGTTAAGGACCTCAACGCCTGAAAGAGCTCAATGTAATTCAGTATATTTTTTTGTCAATATATTTTCTGCCTAAAAGTTTTCAAATACAGTGGATTATAATATTATGCTCTAAATATCCGTAATTTATTTTGGCCATCCTAATATAGACAACTATCGCCGATGATCAGTGGTCACTCGCGACACCAGAGGAGTCACAAATGCGTTGCTGACCTTGAAGACGGTGAGTTATGAGAATCTACTTTAATAAATGGCACTATAACATAAGCAACAGCTTTCGTATTCAGAAATAATTAAAAATACATTAGTCCGCAAGCAAACTGTTCCTCTAACTTATTCACGGCGCAAATTGCTGTGCATGTATTTAGCCATATTTGCATTTCCCATACAGCCAGGGTTGCTACAACTCTAAAAGAAGGACAGACTGAGGCTCGGCTAGATAAAGTATTAATTTTAAAACTATTGACAATTATACTAATAAGTAATATTATAAAGAGAAAAGATTTATTTATTCGTTTGCATTGAATACGCTCGGAAACTACTACTAGACCTCGGGGACGGACATAGACTATTTTTTATCGCGGCAAAGTGTACTATTTCCGTAGGACTTTCTTTTGCGCGCATGAAGTCGCGGGCATCATCTATTTTTTTTTATTTTATATATATATATATATGAAATAAAAATAGTCAAAAATTGCGTTACGTTCTTGAACGCCCGAAAAAATGAGTCAAAAACCAAATTATATTCGGGTGGAGCAAGAAAACACACACATTACTAATTGTTTTCTTATGAATAAGATGGGCACACTTATGAATAAGATGGATATACAGATTATTAAGTAACAACCTATTACGGAAGTTCACACACGCCTACCGGAGAAATACCACGGCCTCAGACAAGACTGAGGCCGTGGTATTTCTCCGGTAGGCGGTACATCATTCCTGCCGAAAATTATGTTACTTAATAATTATGCACTTACGTAATGCACTTACGAGGGCTGATTGATAACTTTCCGAAACGACAAAGAAAAACTTCAAAAATCTATTTAAAATAAATTTATTTCTCAACGTAGTTTCCTTCTACCTCGATGCATTTAGTCCAGCGCTTCTCCAATGCCGTTACACCAATTCGATAAAATGTTTTCTCCAACCCCTCAAAATACTCGTCCACGGCAACAATGACTTCTTCATTTGATGAAAATCTCTGGCCACCTAACCATTTCTTCAGGTTTGGGAATAAGTGGAAGTCGCACGGGGCCAGATCCGGGGAATAAATAGGGGAATAAAATCCGGGATGCGGTAGCAATTCGAACCGCAATTCATAGAGTTTGGCGACTGCAACCATTGACGTGTGTGCAGGTGCGTTGTCATGGTGGAACAAAATTTTTTTCTTGGCCAAATGTGGTCGTTTCTTCTGGATTTCTTCACTTAATTTTTGCAGCAAGCTTGCGTAGTACTCTCCATTTATTGTTTTTCCTTTTTGCAGATAATCCACTAAAATAATCCCTCGAGCATCCCAAAAAACAGTCGCCATCACTTTGCCGGCCGACAAAACCGTTTTTGCTTTCTTCGGCGCAGGTTTTCCGCTCTCAGTCCACTGCTTAGATTGTTCTTTTGTCTCGGGAGTATATGTATGTATCCAGGTTTTATCGACTGTTACATAACGCCGCAAAAACTCATTAGGATCTCGGTTAAACAGCGCCAAACACTCCGATGAATCGTCCACTCGACGTTGCTTTTGGTCTACAGTGAGCAAACGCGGCACGCATCGCGCCCAAAGCTTTTTCATTCCCAAATGTTGGTGCAAAATATTAAAAACGCGTTCAGATGAAATGCTCACCATCTCTGCTATCTCTCGTAACTTTAAGCGCCGATCATTCAATACAATTTTCTGAATTTTTTTGATCATGTCCGGATTCGTGACTTCATTTGGACGACCAGACCTGTGGCGTCTTCGCAGCTCTGTCTTCCACGTTTAAAATCAGTTACCCAGGTGTGAATTGTACTCAATGCAGGAGCAGAATTACCTAAAACACTGTCTAGCTTGGTTTAATCTGGGTTGCTGTTTTCTCTTTTAAAACGTAAAACTTTATCAACGCACGAATTTCGTGTCTTTCCATTATTAAGAAAATTTACGACAGAGAAAGTTCTACGTCCTCTCAAACAAATTTCATCAGTTCGATTAAATTCAAATTTGGCGTTCTATTTTCAAAAAGATGCCAGAATATAATGTAATATTCCTTTTTTGCGTATCATTTTTTTAAGTTCGTCGTTTCGGCCAGTTATCAATCAGCCCAGGTATATGAAAAAAATATTGGAAGCGACATCCAAAAAAATTTACCTACAAATCTCATAAGCCGAACTTTTTACTCACTTTTTAGGTTGCGTACCCAAAGGGTAAAAACGGGACCTTATTACTGAGACTGCGCTGTCCGTCCGTCTGTCTGTCACCAGGCTGTATCACGTGAACCGTAACAGCTGAACGGTTGAAACTTTCACATGTGATGTATTTCTGTTGCCGCTATAACAAAAAATACTAAAAACAGAATAAAATAAATATTAAGGGGGCTCCCATAGACAAACAAGAACTTTTTTGAGCTTTGTACGAAAGCCTATGTTCGCGAGTTCGCCTCGCACGTAGCCAGTTTTTACTTTTGACAGACACACCATTAAAGTCAGTTGTGATTAACTTTGTCCTGACAGTTGGCAGCCCTCAATACTAGCATACGCCGTGACTATACTAAAATTATTTTCTTAATTATTAGTATTATATGCAGAAATCGCTGTCGAGCTCGGTATTCTTAGGCTTCAAAATAGTTAATAGTTAAGTACAAGGTGTGAAAATATGTTCGTTATGGTCATTTTTTTATCCTATTTTATTTGCTTAAACAATAAGCATTTGTTCTGCAGTTTGAAGTTTAAATAATATCTCCTATAGTCAGCAATTCAAAGTTGAATACCGTAACTTTTCCTTTAAGGCCGGCAATAAGGGAGGATGACCTATTGTTGGCATCCCCTCCCAATTATTGGCCCCAAAGATTTATAGTGCATACTCTGTGTTGGCTTACCTTCATTTATATACACAAATGAATAAGAAAATAATTGCCAACAATCGGCTGTTCGGGGCCAACAATTGCTTGTTTTAGCCTATATTATTTTGTGTCTCATATCTATAAGTATATATTATCAGTGTCCATGGGTAGCGGGCTATGGGAATTTGTTTGACACTATATATTCAATATATCTTGAATAGCGGTTACTTCACAGTGAAATTTTGTGCGTATGAATGAATGGATAAATGGACAGATGGATGGATGAATGGATTAATAAATGGATGTTTGTGGTGACACATTCATGCAAAAACTACTGCCCAGATTTTGACGAAACTTGATATGGTAATAGTTTAGGCCCTGGATAAAAACACTATGTTCCTGTTGGATACTGTATTTACGTGGGCGGGGCAAAAGTTAGTACCTGATGTATTTAAATCACGGAAAAAAGCCATACTGTAGACGATACAATTGGAAACTATGGGTTTGCTGCGTAAAATCCAGAAGTTAACAGTATGATAATGAGACCGTTTAAAGAATTGTGACATTGGCAATGCTCAAAGTCATGCGGGCGCTGAGTAATGAAAAAATGCGGAAGAAGATACTGTCACTGCGCAAACACATGTATTATGCTAATTTTATTAGTAGCTGAAAGCATTTCTTTGTTTTCGTTGTCGGTTAAATAGCTTCACACGATTCGCTTCCTGGTTAAAGAGCTTATTTAGTTTTACAAGCGAATACTAATAGGGCATACAATACACAAACACACGGGGTTTGAAGTGCACACTAGGTGACCAAGTTCAAGCCAAGCCCTTCACACTACCTAGTGTAAACAAGACGTGAAGGTAGCTTGAGCATATCAGAATGCTACTAATACCTACCACTAGAAAAGTAGCAACCCAAGGGATAGCCTTGGCAAGCTAGGCCTTTATAAAAAAATATATGAAGAATAATCCAGAAAACGAAAAATCTGTTTTAAACAGAATCAATAAAAAGCAAATATCAGGTCAGGAGTACCTGGAATCAGCGAATGTGTACAAAAATTAAAAATCTGAAATTAAAACAAAATTTCTTTATTTTTTTGATATTTGGAATCACAAAAACTCTTTTGTATGAATGTATAGACATCATAGGAGGGGAAATAATTTTGTCAGGATCGTATCGTCAATAATAAGAAACCAAATATGATCTTTAGGTCAGTAAACACATTGAACGATCATTATATATGTGGTGCAGCACCGATATGAATATAACTGTATCGTAAGTCAGTCGCAGCATAATTTAATCAGGAATATCATTGTCCATTTAGAGGAACCTTGGCACTCGCTTCGTTTACGCTAAGTTCCAAATTTAAACGCTTCCTTCTGCGTCTTTGTTGCGCGTGCGCATTCTTTATTGCGAATTTATTGTAATTGACCGTCAAGGTCATTTCCTTATTTAATTAGGTCTGTAGGGTATATTAAAGACTGAAAAACTAAAACTTGATACTTACATATATCGTATACTAAGGACGTATAAAAACTTTGTCGTGTTAATCTAGTTAGACTCAAAAGGGTAGTCATTCGATCCCTGGTTGAGGTGTGAAAAATACATACCTTTTTACTCGTCGTTTTTAGTATTTTCCCCGCAGTTGATTTCCGTTTAAACCTTCCTTGAACACAATCATTTCAAGATCAAAATTAGTCAAATCGGTCCAGCCGTTCGCAATTTTTATCGAGACATTGGAATTGCAATCCCTTTTTTTAATATAACATATTTAAGAAGATGTACCATGAAATAGTTCATTTTTTGCGTATAGCTGTAACCCAGTTAAAAACTTGCAAATGATAATCTCTATTGTTTACCTTTTAAATTTTACAATGATTAAACAAATTAATTCTGAAAGAAAAGTCGACAAACAATATAACATGAGCCCATCCAACTTTATAAAGTACAAAGGAGCCTGAATTTTCAGTGAAATTTTAACACACTGCATTTAAAATTGCACATGTGTATGTAATGTGAATGTCCCAACTTTAGTGTAACAAATAAAAATAAAATAAATAAATAGCACGTTGTTATTTCTTGCATCTTGACTCTACACAAATAAAAAAATATTTTAAGTAGGTAGGTAGTAGGTATATAACACAGCACGTGTTTGATTATTTCATGCAGATTGCCTCCAACTTCGAAGGCATCAAAATGCTTGAGTGAAAAATCGAATGCAGTTTTTAGCCCCCGACGAAAACAGAGCATAGGTTAGCATAGGCTAATGTGTAGTAATCGTGGCGGAGTGTAACTTAAGGGAAAACCCAAGCCCAAAAACCAACCCAGTTAGTACGATGATGATGATGATAGTAGCTCAGACTGACAAGGACGATTTCCAGGAAAATAAAAACGGTAGCACATACTAATTTTTTGTGCAATGCCCATCAAAACGGAGCCTTGCTTGACTTTAAAATTGGCGGGGCACGTTCCTTTCATATATGCCGCTTGTATTCACCGACAGATGGCCCACATGTCGACCTTATTACTATGGCAATAAGGTACAAAAGTGGTACACAGGATCTGTTGACTGTACTCAGATTAGCACCTAGCCCTAAGGTCACCACCCTTATCCAATAAAGCGTGTCTCGAGGCCGTTCCACTTGCAGCAATTTACGTCGCAATGATAATAAGTTTGAAATCACCTTTTAGAGATCCGTGGTATACTCTTTAAATTAAATTAAACAAAATTTAAAAAAACCCATAATCGTCAAGCAGTGAACTGGATCATGTCAGTTTTCAAACAAAAATAGATCAAAATCGGTTCATCCGTTTGGGAGCTACGATACCACGGACGGATTTACACACAGACAGAATCATCAAACTTATAACACTCCTCTGTTTTCGTCGGGGGCCAAAAACTGCATTCAATTTTTCACTCAAGCATTTTGCTGCCTTCGAAGTTTGATTTGGAAACAATCTGCATGAAATAATCAAACACGTGCTGCATTATGTACCTACCTACTTAAAATATTTTTGATTTGGATAGAGTCTTGATGCAAGAAATAACAACGTGCTATTCATTTATTTTATTTTCATTTGTTACACTAAATTTGGCACATTCACATTACATACACATGTGCAATTTTAAATGCAGTGTGTTAAAATTTCATTGCAAATTCAGGCTCCTTTGAATTTTATAAAGTTGGATGGGCTCATGTTATGTTGTTTGTCGACTTTGCTTTCAGAATTAATTCGTATAATCATTGTAAAATTTAAAAGGTAAACAATATAGATTATCACTTGCAAGTGTTTAACTGGGTAACAGACCCTTAATCGGTAGTCGTGTCGAAAATAAACATACCGGACCCACTACACAGTGATACGTCCGCAGAGCGTCTGCCGCGCTTCCTGTGTGACATCGATCAATTTGCGTGAGGGTGACGGACCCGCTAAATGTTCAGACTAGAATTAAAAATAACAGGACATTGGTCGGAACGAGGTTAAATCTAGACAGTAAATAAACCGACGAGCTGTTAGTTTTAGAACACTGCAATACATAAAATATACTTTACTGTCGTGGCGACGCATTATATAGCCAGTCATCACGCTAACACATAAATAGACATTTGCAGGTGTATTAGATTTACGTACACGAACAAATGTTTACAATTCCTTATCTACTATTCACTTTGTTGTATTAACATTATAATCCTTGTAAAAGACACGATTTTGATTAAAATAGCTGTTTCAAGACGTATGCAAATATCATAACCACCTTGAACCCTGTCAGGCGCAGTTTAAATATTTGCGGAGGGTCCTGCGCTAATGCGGAGTTGTTCCTGCGAATGTTTTGGCAAACTTTCAACTGTCACACGCATGGCGCTCTCCACTGTTAAAGTGTGGCAGCCACAGAGTTAAGATACAGTTAGCGATGATAAGCTAGTGTGAAGCTATTATTATTAATCTAAAGTTAAAAACTATAACCACGACTATGTAAACTATATACCTTGCGTTACCCTGGTCAAATTAGGTATATCAAATTGTCAAGGTAATACCTTGACAATTTGACACCTCATTCAAAAAAATGAAGTCAGTAGTTTGGGCGCCACGATGAAGCAAACAAAAATACTACCTAAATTATTAACCTTCCTTTTGCCTTCATGCATATTATGGTACAAAGCATAATATTATGATTAACAAGCCACTTTGTTTAGATGACGTATCTAAAAGGCAGTGGATATTCGGACTACAGCTTTATATTATTAGCTTTCAATAACTTTAACCAGAAAGCTAAAGTAAGCTAGTGTGAAGCTGTTACCACTAGAACAGTGATCGTTGCGGTGATGATCACTAGTACTACAGCTAGCTTATCATCAGATAATCAGCTTATATCAGCTAGTTCATTCCAGTTGAGCAAATGGGTTGGCTCAATTGCATGATTGAATGAATGTGCGGATTTCTAGACACACAAGCCAATGTGATGGAAGATTAATTTACCAATTTAATTTATTTATTGGACGTAGATTACACTACTATTTTCAAAAGCCAATATATCTTACAGAAAAACAAACAAAATATATTATAGCATTCACTGTGCACACCGTGTGCGTTCCAAAGGAATTCGTACACAACCGCTCATATTAATCTCTTTCACATTTCCACCACGGACGTTATTGCTTAGCGCGCCGTTTAATGGCTGCCTTAAATTAATATCTCGCATTATGCATACCTAGTACATTTAGACTGTTCTTCTTAATGATCATCATCAGCATTCGTTCATTCATTCCACAAAGCTTATGTTCATAGAATAATCTCTTCAGTTTTTAAGTTTGGCTAGATAATTGATTTCTTTTTGTTGTTTATTCTACCTTGTAAGTCTTATATTCTATACTGGAAATTTTATTTCCTTCTGATAATTCGCTACCTCTATGCTAAAAAAAGTTTGTGAGGATCGATAGATGGATGTTTGTTACTCATTCACCCAAAATCTACTGAACGAATTTTGATGACATTTGGTATGGTAGCTCTGGATTAACACATAGGACTAACAATTTTCATCCCGAAAGTGTTCTCGTGGGATACTGTATTTACGCGGGCGGAGCCGCGGCCAAAAGCTAGTACTTAATATACATCCATTAAGCTTTTACTGATACTCTTTTATCATCTTTTTAGTATCGTCAGGTATTGAAATCTAGTAGTTAATTTTTTTAAATATTTAATAGCTTTTGCCTGCGGTTTCGCCCGCGTGGAATAGTCTTCTTGGAGAAAAAATTTCTTCATCAAATAACTCGACTCACTGCAATATACTTATATTTGTAGTTAGTTAAGTTAGTATTTAAGTTAAGGTAGAGAATATTGTACACAGAAGTCTGTATAAAATGTTGAAAATGTTTGTAGGGTTTCGTACCCAATGAACAAAAACGGGACCCTATCACCTCGACGCGCCGTGCGAGAGAGACAGCTTGATATATATTTTTTGCACTTGAATATAAATTTTACGATATCTTCTAAATATAAGATATTAATTATAACTGTATGGTTTAAAGGGCTACTATAATGCGTATAAAATGCTATAAGTGAGTAACGTGTTTAATTTGATAAGGATTATACTGTATCCGTCTAAATAGCTTCTGAAAATACCATACATAATAATAAATATGAAGGGGGTCTAAAAGGTGTTTCTTTTAAAACTTTAGGTGTTTCATATTATGTTTCATATTTTTTTTTTCCATAAAAAATCGTGAAATTGTAAAATGGCTACATGATTCATCATATTGGAAAACATCAATTTTGACAGTTTTCGATAGAAATGCGTAAAATGGCGCACATAATATAAGTTGAAAAAAATATATAAATCTTAATATGAAACACCTAAAGTGGCCTTTTTAGACCCCCTGCTCGTTAGATTGCGATAAAACTTCACAAACAACTTGCAATTGAAGGAAGGTTGCAGCATAGTAAAATTAATTAGCAGCATATAAATGTTGCAATAAAATTGCTATAAAACTTATAAAGCTTTAGATCATATTAAAGATAAACAGCATTTTCATGAACATGAGCATCAGTGGTAGGATGCACCTTTAACGCCAGGTAACTTAGGCCTTTTTTTTCCGTTATTGGATGACTAGATTTTGCCCGCGGCTCCGCACGCGGAAATACAGTATCCCACGAGAACACTGAACTATTTCAGAGTAAAAAGTAGTCTACACGTTAATCCAGAGCTAAAACTACTACCATACCAAATTTCATAAAAATCCGTTCAATACTTTGAGCGTCCAATCATCCAACCATCCATCCTTACAAACTTTCACATTTATAATAGTAGTAGGATATTGTAGGTAACTACAATAGGCGGTTTTAAATGTCGTACCCAGCACATGTTTATTACGCGGCAATCTCACAACATGGTCAGCCTAGACCAGCGAGGTGGGGTCAATACATCGCCTGGGGCCAATGGGGCCATATACTCACGATGTTTTCCTTCACTGTATGAGCGTCCGTCCGATATCAGAATAAGTCTTATAGGCACATGCCACAATCTGGGCATCTAACCTGTAACCTTCCGAGTGCGAGTCAAGCGGTCTACCCATTGACCATGGAGCTCTCAAGGAAGCGGAATACGCATAAAACCTGCATCATCCATGACACGTAGAGCATAATACGCCGCACAGAATGTCGCTAATGATGGTGATCATGACCTGATATAAACCCATTTTTCAGTCCGTGTGAAACGATAAGTAACGATGCTAAAATTATTAAAAAATATTGATAAAACGTACATCGCGATAAGATGCCTGCCCGTCGCGTGACCACAATTACGTTCCAACTTTTACGAGGCGAACTAAAGAGTGTCGTAAAATTAACAGTAATTACTGACTGTCATCATCATCAGCTAGATACCCCTTTACGGTGAAACATTGACTTTCAAATTACTGTCATAGGACGGGCCCTATGTACGCGTTGAAACGTCCCAAAGTGTGGTGCCCACGACTTATGGTCCGCTAACTCGACACGCTGATAAGCCAAAGTAACATTAGTTTACTTGTACGTAAAAGATTTATACGAAATGTTCGTAGGACTCATACTTACTTTTACTTATTTCTGTGGAAGAGCCATGCGTCAACATCCCACAGGTATCAGCAGATACCTCAACCTTACAGGAAGGTAGCTAGTAGAAGGTGTTTCGTTGAGTCGAGCTGGAGGCCTTGTTCCTCTCTAGTGACGGATAATTTGCGCCTGGCGGTGATCGTGGCCCATCAGGTAATTCATCATTTCGTGGTAAGACAAGCATTCAAAAAATCGGTCTTAAAAGTTTGTCAAAAAAGTCCACTTACAAAGTATCCTTACAGCAATTTGTGCCTAAAAAAATGAACAATTTTAAAACGGCTTGAAATGTAATAATTTTAAAAGGTTAAAAGTTATGGATGATTGAACCTTTTTTGGGATCCTAACTGTTGTATCAATTTTATTATGTTTTTATTGAAATGAGACTAACATTTTCCATGACTCAGTCTAACTGTGCATATCCTGTCCTCGTTGCTAATGGATTTATAATTTAGTGTTTTAAAACATATTTAACTAGATGTAGCCAGCGACTTCGTACGCGCTAAAAGAAATCACGCGGGTATCGTACATTTGGATGCGATAAAAAGTAGCTTATGTGTTAAGATCTAGAGTTAAAACTAACATAACCAAATTTCATAAAAATCCGTTCTGTAGTTTTTGAGTGAAAGCGTTTCCATACATATACACATACATACAAACATAGAATATTTTATATTAGTAAGGACAATAATATTATTAGTATACCGCTATAAACTAGTAGGTAACCAATATTATTAGACATTTTTTTCTCCAAAAAAGACACGGGCTTACGTGACAAAAGCTGACCAAAATTTATAGCTACCTACCCAACAGGGGTCTTATTTTTTGGAAAATCCTTCTTTAGGGTCAATTCACACCGAAACGAAACGATACGTGACATGGCGCTGCATTTTTATGATATCTATTCAAATTGAACTTTATTAATTACACAAGATACACGTGTCATTATTAATTGTACCCTTCGGATGCATGCGATGCGAGACTGCGACCCGAGATCGAAATAAGGCCGCGGAGCCAGTGCTTAGTATGGCACTTAGTAGCACTAATCAATTCCCGCGACCGGTGAGCGTGGCCAGAGAACCTGATTGGCTGGTATTGCTGGTCGCGGTCGCGGGTCGCGGAAGGCTACCTTCGAATGTCAGGTTGCCGCCGCACCCTGACATTCGAAGATTCTAGAACATTAATGCACGCCGCATAAAAAATGCAGCGCCGCGTATCGTAGCGGTGTGAACTGACCCTAACAGTACACTACTCAAACCCTACTTAAAATGAGGCAGAGAAGCCCCAATATTGCCATTCTGGCAAGTTAAGACAGTGACGCCTTTTAGGCGGCCTCTAACGTTATGTAGCGTTTGTTAATTGCGTTGCATTGTCACAGCGTCGACGCTGCGCAACACCGAGGGTATTGTGCTGCGTCGTTTTTCATGGATTTTTTATGACATGCCCCATCAATGACAGGAGACAAAGAGGGAGCTGGCGGATGATGCTCTGCGCTATCACCCTCTTGCGTCGTGAATTGTGAAGCCATGTGTCGACGCAACGAAGGTGTGCCATACATTTCGTTAATCCATAGCGACGGCGCCACGCAACGCAATGCATTAATGGCAAATAATATTTATTACTAGCGTAAAGAACTGTCATTCAATAGACTTACACGAAATATAGCTCGCAGCTATGTGTGCGAGGCTAGACATATGCGGGAGGTGCGCGCAGCGAGCAGGACGTGAATTTTTTCAAGCCAGGACTTTGGTTTAAGGGGCTGACCGCTGGTTGTGCTTTGACATAATTGACAGTATAATTTCTTAATATATATGATAAGTTTGTGTGACGCTTTGGCTTAGATCTACATGGCTGACATTCATGAAGACCCCATTCATGAAGAATGAGACATGGCGACCCCCTGTGCTACTGGGGCATCAGCCTCAATACAGGACTAATCTTGTAACTAATCTGCTTACCTTTCAGCGCGATTCTTTCAGTGGTTTTGTGTTGATGGATCAATCAGTAGCACATAATATTTACATCTCTAAGCTAGTAATTACAATAATGTTTGTGTAATAGATGTAGAACTGTATTTACAGACATCTCTGTTGGTGCCGGATTGTTTGTATACAATTAGTAAGCGCTTCTGTACATATTGCTGAACGTCAATTAGGCGAATCTCATACTGGCGAGGAGGCCCAGTTTCCGCTATACTGCGCGAGAATTTTAATTATGATTAGTTGGGGCAAGGCATATTTTGGCAGTCTGTATTGTATTTATGTGCCGTGTATCAGTAGACTGGTCCTTCATCAAACGGAAGCCCCAGCGTGTAGATGTAAGATCACTTGCAGAACTTATTTTAATACTATTATTTAAAAAAATGTCGTATTCGATAAGTATATGTAGGATTTCATGATCTACAGTCAATGTTGTGAGTGACAAAGTTTCAAACTGTACTGACATAGTTATTGTATCCTAGTTAAACGTGAAGCCGGCGTGAACCGTGTTATATGAATACGTCGCTACTGGTATGTATGTATGTTTGTTCCATCGTAGCGCATAAACTACTGAACCCATTTTAACGATTGGGGTGTCAATAAATTCGTAACAATGTCCCGGGTAACATAGGTTATAATTTGTGTAGTCGGGTTATATTTTTCAACTTTTGATATACATTTATATGTGATATATGATTTTTTAAGGTCAAGTCTCAAGAGACATACTATGTGCGTTGGGGTAAAAACGGGACCCTATTACTGGACTCCGCTGTCCGTCTGTCCATCTGACTGCCACCAGGCGGTATCTCACGAACGTTTTTGAAAGAGTAACAAACATCCATCCATCCTCACAAACTTTCCGATTACAATAGAGGTAGTATGATGTTGTTAGTTGTGCCTAAGCCCCCGCAGTTAACTGTAACCATATTTTAGTCCCACTATTAGGTACTAGCGTGTAAACAATTAGATAAATACTCTGTCATTACGCTCGTTGTACAGTCGCGCAGTCACTAAACATGGATACGGCAGTGTATGCAAATTAAAATATACGAAGTTAGAAAAATATCATGACACAAGATGCTGTCCGCGACTTCGTATGCGCAAAAAAAATAACCCGCAAGAACCGTACATTTTATGCGATGAAACTTTGCCTACGTGTTAATCCGGAGTCTAAACTACTACTATACCAAATTACATCAAAATCCGTTCAGTACTTATTGCGTGAAAGAGTTACAAACACCCACACATCTATACATACAAATTTTACCGTTTATAATATCAGTAAGGGTTATTAAACTACTAGCTGTTGCCTGAGGCTCCGCCCGCGTAAATACGGTATCCCACAGGAATACTGTATCTTTTAACCCAGAGCCTAAGCAGTAGTTTAGGCTCGGGATTAACAATTCGATGATATTTGGTGTGGTAGTAACCTCACCAAATTTCATCGAAATCCGTTCAGTAGTTTTTGCGTGAAAGAGTAACAAACATCCATCCATCCATACATCCATCCATCCTCACAATCTTACAGAATATAACATATAATATTATAGTAGGATAGAAAGTAGCTGGTAGTTTTATTTTCAACAAATTTTTTTTCTCTATTAAATATGATTGTCCTGATAAAAGAAAATCTACAATCATAAAACATTTTACCGTTAAAAAATGGTGGTGTTACGTCATTAACGCAAGTTAGCGTTAAGCCTGCTTACGATAGCTGCTACTGGCATAAATGATGTCGCGTGTAGATTTAATTGGCTTGAAGGCATATGATTGGTGACCTGAACCCGTTTTCTCGTTTTTTACTTAGACTTTCAATTTACTTTCAATGAATTATAAATGAATCGTCTCGATATCATAAACTGATTTATGGAGTTTGAACCAATTAAAACGTGTTTGATGTTTATGAGCATACCAATTTGAAGTTTTTATATAATGGGACTGGATTGTCGGGTGAGGATTTAATTAGCAGAATCAACCTTCTGGCCTCATACCGCGGCATACGCTAGGCAAGTAGCACAAAATATTTGAAAAACTTACTTTTTCTTCGTGGATCCCTAGTAGAGCTGCTTGTCTTGCGTCTGTGTGATGTGCGTTATACCAACTGTAGGTCGATTCTACAAATTAAATCTTACAATAACACAGTGTCGATGCAGTATCGTTATGTTAAAAAATGAAACAGCAAAATGGTTTTCTCATAAATGTCAAACCAACGTCAATCGCGTTTTGATTGGTCCAAACTACGAAACTCAGATTACCAAGACGATTCATTTATAATTCGTTGGAAGTAAATTGAAAGTCTAAGTTAAATACTAGAATTGTTGTTCTGATGGTCTGCCTTGATGCGCTTAACTTCGCCACGTCACATTAGTAGCTCCTGCGCAATTGCGCAGTGCGCGGGTGTCCAGTTGTCCACTTATATTACTTATATAAGATAACTCGCACGCGCGAGGTGTGGGGTCGCTGACCCGCTGATTAAATGATTGTTTACTACGCCGACGTATTGAGTCATATGGGTATACCACGCTGATGATGACGTCATCATCATCGTTAGTGGTGACAGAGATGATGAAGATATGTATAAGTATTATCATAGTTACGTACGAACGGGTTTTTCTTAAATTTTCAAAATTGAAAACTACTACATAAACGGAAATCGCAAAATAGAATGTCAGTAATTGCACCATCAACGTTCAACACGTGTGAGTCGTCCTCACTTAGCGTATTTTTTATTTCTTTAGAGTAATTTCATACCGCGGCGTGTCGTCGCGATACGCTGCATTTTTGTGATAGCTATTACACACTGATTTCGGTGACGGTGGCCGGTTTCATTGATACCAGGCCAGCTAGCAGGAGTAGTTTTAATAATGCCCAAGTGTGTGCACAGTATATAATGCACAATCTCTTCAGTGGGACGGATGACCCGCAGATAAGCCGCAGGACCGACTTTTCACATGCCCATCCGACGCTTGGATCATCTTTCTTGTCAGACAATCAGGTGTGATCACCTTGCACTGTCCTAACTGAACTTGGAAACAACATTTTCTGTTGTGCTAATGCGGGAGCCGACCTCCGAGTCGAGAGTCTAGCTCTAAACCACTGGACCACGGAGGCTGGGATGTGGTAGTGTAGTGTCTGTTAGTAATACAACACCAAACTGCATTTTGTTATTAGTTTTTAGGGTTCCGTACAAATAACCCTTATTGTTTCGCTCTTTCCGTCCGTCCGTCCGACTGTCTTGCTGTCCGCCCCTGTAACTTCTGTAATTATGAATATAAATGAAAGAAATTTGGTACAGTTATTGATTGTGTACACTTGTATAGATCTTGGTTTTATATTTCAGGAGTGGCTCTTCATACATGTGAAGTGGGGATGAAAAATATTTCTACTCCATTGTGTATACTCCATCGACGAATAGGCCCTTTTAAATAAACTTTCTACATGTTTCTTATTAAGTCAAACGTTTTCGAGTAATCGGCCTCCAAAGTGGTTTGTAAGTTTGGCATTTCTAAACTATAAGGGATAGAAACTTGTAAGTTTCCATGCTGATAGATCATGCTAAAAACCCTTCAGGAAAAATATTTTGAGCGTAATCAAACAATAACTTTTGATGTAATTCAAAGAAAACCTATTGCGTGTTGATAGTTAAAGAACCCTCCTTAGACATGTCCCGACATGCTCTTGTTACTTTTGAAATTACTTATTACCCCCGACTAAGGAAGCAATTAAACAACATATCGTCCAAGCTTATCGGTAACAAGAAGTTGTAGCACCTAATGCCACAGATAAACTGCATATCCGCAATAAAAACGCCGTAAAACTCAACAATACTCCTTTGAAAGTCAATTCCTGAAATCCAGGATATTACGCGTTTTTAAATAAGGATGAGGACTGGCAAAATTTAAGTCTACATACGATATGTTAACCCATCGTATGTAGACTTCATTTCTCACAGTCCCGCTCTTGATGTAAATACTTGGCAGTGCTGCAAAAGTTTTTATTACTTGGCGGAAACAATGAAATGTATCTGTCACATTAAATTCAGTCAATGTGCAATGTTAAATGTTACATGTTTC